>JACERP010000217.1:0-166802 GCA_014080715.1 Scenedesmus sp. NREL 46B-D3
CCTCATGCTCAAGGATGCAAACGTGTGGTCGCACAAGGCAGGATGGGCCACGGGCGCGCTCCTCAAGGACTCGTGTGGCAAAGCCATCACAGACCCGCGCAAGGCCTGCCGCAGCCATGCCGTCGACTATGACACCTATTGTGGCTCGTTCTGCGTCAAGGCCGGCTCGAGGTCGTCGGCAGCCAACGCGGCTGGGCGTACCAATCGTCCCACTTGACGGCCCTCTCGAGCACAAGTCCCTGTGCCTCGAGCAAGGCACGGATCTGCGAGCGCTTGGGCTCCTCCCAGTTGTGCTCGACCGTCACTAACCCGACCCGGGGAAGGCCCTGAGGATGTCGTACTCGCTGCCCTCGACATCGAGCGACAAGTAGTCGATCGATCGAGGCACTCCATAGGCCTCGAGCAGGCACGCAATGTGCATCGTGCGCACCGTACAAGTCGCACAGTGCTCGACGGCCTCGGCATGCATTGGCCCAATGCAAGCATCTATGCCGCCAAGCTCTTGGGCGAGGCGAAAGCACACATCGACCTCCTTGTCCCACACTGCATGTCGTACAAGAGGGTTGCTTCGCTGCTCCCAACTCCGAGGGAAAGGGTCGACCGATAGGCCGCGCCATCCATGCTGCTCAAGAAGGCACGTATTGCTCAGCACTTGGCCGTCATGGGCCCCTAGCTCAAGGTAGTAGCCTGGGCCGGGGTGCCGCTCAAGGACCCAGAGGTCAGAGGTCTTGCTGGAGCTGGGCTCGGCTGCTGCTGGCGGCGTCCATCACTGACGCCCGGCCACAAAATATCCTATCGCCTGAGCCCCAGGCGTGCCATGCGCAGAGCGCTGATGGCGCCAGCACGCATCGCAAAGCCCTTGCTGCCGGCCAACCTGAGCCAGGCAAGGAGCAGGAACACCAACCCCAAGATCATGAGCATGCCACCAGTCCATCTCTTGTTGGAATCGTCATCCCGGCGGCCCCCAAAAACCATGATGGAGAGGCCGACGACCACCAAGACTAGGCAGACGGCGAGGGCGATGCCGAGGGTGGCGCCCGGCACGGCATGCCCAAGGCCTGGAAGCAGCGAGCCCATCATGTGTGTGTTGCTCTACATATATATATAAAAGCCACTTGAGCAGCCGCCACGTTGAGGGGCCGAGCCCCCAAACCAGTCTTCGATCATGCCGACACCCGACGAGGCGTTTGCTGCAGGCTGCCAGGCCCTCGCGGGCATCGCCCCCCATGCCAACTACCAGCAAGATGGGATCAAGTGGCAGCTTGGGCGCGAGCTTGGCAACGAGCAGGGGGCATGCCGAGGCGGCATCCTTGCCGACGAGCCTGGGCTCGGCAAGACCATCACCATGCTCACGACCATGCTCGCCAACCCGCGCTGGCCTACGCTCGTGTTTGCGCCAGTCTCGTGCGTCGACGAATGGTACCATGCCATCCATACCTATTGCAAGGGCACGCGCGCCCTCAAGCTGCACAAGGACTTTACGTGCCTGCCTCGCAACGTCCACGTGCTCGTCGCGCCAATCTCGTGCTTGCAACGAGGATATGGCCGCGCGTCGGCAGCCGAGGCCTTGCCGCCTTGCCTGATGCCGACCGAGCAATGGAAGCGCATCGTCTTTGACGAGGCACACCTGCTCAAGAACAGGGAGACGAAGACCTATGCCAACCTCATGCGCGTAGCCGAGGCCGTCGACGCCAAGTGGGCCCTGACTGGCACGCCGACGAGTGGCAAGCCGAGCGACCTGCTCTCGCTCGGCGCGTTTGTCGACCCATCCCTGCAGAGCATTGGGCCAATCAGGGACGCGATGCTGCGGCGCACCAAGGACGACGTGGCAGCCGAGGGCAAGGTCAGCCTTGCAGCCTTCCACATGCATGTCGAGCTGCTCGACCTGACCCTAGTCGAGCGCGAGGCGTACGATGCCCTGCTCAAGCTCTTGCGCAAGCGGCGCCCCCAAGGCACGCGAGGCATGCAGGCCTCGCTCCACGAGCTGCGCCAGCTCTGCACACACCCTCGGCTCGTGCTGGCCAAGAGTGGCCCCATCATGCCCGAGGCAGCCAGGCAGCCAGGCTTCCAGTCGACCAAGCTCGCGCGCGTCGTCGGCCTCGTCACGAGCAAGTATGAGGCCGACCACAAGATCCTGGTGCTCTGCCAGTACAGGGCCGAGATGGCACTGCTGCAGGAATGCCTCGCACAGGCTAGGGTGCCATGCATGACCTTCCATGGCGGCACGCCAATGGCAGCGCGCCACGAGATCGTCAAGGGCATGAGGGACGATGCCATCAACATCGTACTGCTCATGCAGATGCAGGCCGGCGGCGTAGGCATCAACCTCGAGCGCGTCTCGGTCGTCATCGTGCTCACGCCAGACTATGACCCCATGATGCAGCTCCAGGCCGTGAGCAGGGCACACAGGCTGACGACGAGGCAGCCCGTGCACTGCTACGTGATGGCATGCCGCGACACCATAGAGCACCGCACCGTGGCCAAGCAGTATGCCAAGGGCACGCGCATCACGAGCCTGACCAATGACGGCAGCTGGCAGAAGAGCCTCGGCCTCGACCTGTTGAAGGATGAGCTGAGCGACGTGCCCTTGCACCGCGATGGCGACCCTGCCTTGTAAGCAACATGCGAGCCGACTGCCTCGACGGAGTGACTGTTACACGCCTACTTGTGTGAGACAAGGTTGAACTAGGAAGAGCATATTTCATTCCTCATCTGGAACTACAGAATGATTATGATCACTAACATGTAGCAGCCACACTGCGAAGCCTCGACGCGACTCTGCATGAGCACGGCTACTTCATGGTGGTGCTCAGGCGCCATCCACTGCTTGATCCTTATATCAATGGCTTGCCACTCTTCAACCGTTATGGGCATGACGAAGCCAGTGCAGAAGCACCTCTTGCAGTGCGCAACATTGATGCAAGGCTCAGAGCAGTGACAGCGGGCCTTGTGCTTCTGTGCAGCCCCAAGCAGAAACGCAAGCGCACAGCAACAAAGTTTGATGGCATGACTAACAAGGTCGACCTCCGCAAGTACATGGAATACCTCAACCCTGTTACTCGCTGAGAAAGCCTTGAGAGCTGCTACCAGGACCAGACGAGGTCGGCTGTGTCCAGGTGGATGTGAGGCACAGCTAGCCGCGCTCCCTTGCCAGATGCTTCGGCATCCTTCAGCACACTGTCAAGCTCATTGCCAAAGATGGCATGTGCCTCTGTATCATACTTTTGAGGTTAACCATGTTTCACAGCTTTGTGCACCAAGGCAACAAGGGCATCGGTGCTTGGGCCAGCCCTCGGCCACGTCTGCACAAACCTCAGCACGTCGGCCCGCCTCTTGCACAGCAGGCGAGCAACGACATCGTCCCAGGCAGCCTCAGTGCCCGCAGTGCACGTCACTAGCTGGCTCAGCCCTTCGCCTGCCTCGCCAAAGGCGATGCGCATGTCTGGCATGGTCGCCTTGCCAAGCAGCTGCTGCTCGACAAAGGAGAGCGCCATCTGGTTGGCGCCCCATGCGTCAGCGTCGCCACAGTAGAAGGCGTCCTTGCGGTAGTCCTGGCGCATGTCGCGCACGAGCGCCGCGAGCTCCCTCTCGAGCGACTTTGGGAAGCCGGCAGGCAAGCGCCTCGGCACTCCCTGAATGAGCACGTCTTGGGCAGGTGCCATTGTGGCAATCGAGCGCAGGAGCGTGACGAGGAGCACGGCCGTTCGGTCGGGCCCACTAGTCTTGAGCGAGCCTAGCACGTCCTTGACGGCCCACCATGCCCAGTCTGGGCACCAGCGCATGAACGACGCAACCATGTCATGGAACAGGTCGTGCAGCTGGACGATCGCGTCATCGCTCATAAGCGCAGGTGCTAGCTTCATCTTTGCTGCGACGGCGAGCAGCTCGAGGATCTTGTCCATCTTGGCGTCGAGCGCATGGAGCTTGGCCAACACAAAGCGCTGGGCATTCGCATCCATGCAAAAGGTGGTGCTTGCATCAGCCGGCTCGGGCTCGGGCTTTGCGGCAGGCGGCTCGGGCTCGGGCTTTGCGGCAGGCACTGCAGCAGCCGGCTTGGGCTCGGGCTTTGCAGCAGCCGGCTTGGGCTCGGGCTTTGCGGCAGGCACTGCAGCAGCCGGCTTGGGCTCGGGCTTTGCAGCAGCCGGCTCGGGCTCGGGCACTGCAGCAGCCGGCTCGGGCTCGGGCACTGCAGCAGCCGGCTCGGGCTCGGGCACTGCAGCAGCCGGCTCGGGCTCGGGCTCTGTGGCAGCCGACTCGGCGGCAGGCCCTGCAGCAGCCGGCTCGGGCCCTGCAGCAGCCGGCTCGGGCTCTGCGGCCGCTTGCACGGGCTGCTCATACTTCTTCTCGTTGGCCGGGCCTGGGTATGCCTCGAAGAAGCACTTGATGAGCGCCTCCTTGCTCAAGTCGAGCACCTTGGGCTTGCACAGCGTCTTGTTCTTGATGATGTGCTTCTTGAGCAGGTAGCGGTCGGCAAAGCCCTTGCCGCAGCGGGCGCAGGCAAAGAGCGGCTTTGAGATCTCGCACTCTGGCACTATGGTCGTTGCCATCATGCTGCCCCTGCTGTCCCGCCCCCACCTCAAGTGGCTTTGGGGTCGCTTCACACAAAGACAGAGCGCAATGCACACGCAGCGGCAGCAGCCAGCTTGCCACAGCGAGCCTCCTTGGGGGTCGCTATGCCCCCCGTCCAACTGCTTGGCTCCGGCAAGGACCTCAACAGGGGCGCCGACGTGGCCATCGAGGCAAGGCCGCCGTTGCTATATATGCTTTGTTCGCAAAGAGGGCACGGCCCACGTTACTCGTCGTAGCGTAGTGGCCACAAAAGCTGTAGCAGCAACATTGGTTGCCAATCGTCGAATAGCCTCAAACCCCACAGCGCCCTAGCCGCTGTCTGATGACGAGGCACGCATGGGGGGCTGCATTCTGGCGGCTGCCTCTTGCGCCAGCCGAGCGCGAAGCGCCTGTGCACGTTTTCTTCTATCACGCCACCACGCCTCAACCTGCTCTTTGCGAGGTCCTTCATTCTCCTGATGACGCCGCTTGAGTCTTCCTCCTTCAGATGCTGCGAGACGCTGCATGCTTTGGTTGTGCCGTCCCTCCTCCTCCTGCTGCTCGGTGGTGGCTGCCGCTTCACGATGCAGGGGCTTGCCTGGACCTGCTGCTGCTCCAACATGCTGCCTGTTTGCAGCCCGTGCCCGGGCCTCGTCGAACTGATGCTGCAATGCAACGGCCATCTCATGATTGCGTTGTTGTGCTGCTGCTGCTGCTGCTGCTCCAACACGCTGCTTGTTTGCGGCCCGTGCCCGGGCCTCGCCGAACTGCTGCTGCTGCTGCAATGCAAGGGCCATCTCATGGTTGCGTTGTTGTGCCGCTGCCGCTGTTACTGCACGACGCTGCCTTTCTGCACGGGAGCGCTCCTCCTCCTCTTGTTTTGACCGGCGAGGCGGCACCCTGATTGGACCAAATGCTGCGGCGCCCTGTCCTTCTTCTGCACGTTGTGTTCGCGGCCTGTACAAGGACTCATGACGTGTCGGCGCCGCCACTGGACCTGCTGCTCCAACACGCTGCCTGTTTGCGGCCCGTGCCCGGGCCTCGTCAAACTGCTGCTGCAATGCAAGGGCCATCTCATGGTTGCGTTGTTGTGCCGCTGCCGCTGTTGCTGCACGACGCTGCCTTTCTGCACGGGAGCGCTCCTCCTCATGTTGCGACCAGCGAGGCGGCACCCTGATTGGACCAAATGCTGCGGCGCTCTGTCCTTCTTCTGCACGTGAGCGTGCCGCCTCCCGTTGTGTTCGCGGCCTGTACAAGGACTCATGACGTGTCGGCGCCGCCACTGGACCTGCTGCTCCAGCACGCTGCCTGTTTGTAGGCCCTGCCTGGGGTGTATGGCTCAACTGCTTGAGCCTTGCAACGGCCATCGCGTAGTTGCTCTTCTTTGATGCACGCATGCGCTCCTCCTCTTGTTGCTGCGATTGACGACGCTGGAGTTGGCTTGGACCTGCTGCTGCTGCTGCTGCTGCCTCTTGCTGTGCCACCAACGCAGCAAGCGAGGCCTCGCTGCTGTTGCGGTGGCTGTTGGTTGACATATGTGATACTGTAGCTTCCCACAAAAATGTGCAAGCCTTACTACAACCACAACGATGGGCGCGTGCGCTGACGCTCCTGCTCGCGACGACGACAGCGGCTCTTGCTAGGCAAGTGCCAAGGGTCGAGGGCGCCGACAGCTCGGCTCCTATGGACAGTGGCCCTCAAATGCAGCAGCGCGCTCGGCCCTCAAGTTCTTGCGAGCGGCAGGATATCATGGGCCAAGCAATGGCCTCCTTGAGCCGAGCTATGCGAGCATGTCGGCTGCGGCGAGGCCGCTGCCTACGGACCATTGTAGCATCGACCAGGCCCTCCTCGCTCGCCTAGCCAGCCACCCCGACTAATCAACCAAACAGCAGACTGGCAGGTTTGTGATGCGCCACTCCAAGATCCTCAGGCATTGCACCTCAATGTCGGCAAACGCCTCGACGCCAAGCGGGCACGCCGAGACGGCCGTGCACGCATGCACCATCTCGGCCATGCTTGGGTGCTGCTCTTGCACGTCCCGAAACTTGATCGCTATGTACAGGCATGCGCCCACGACATGCGCCCAATCGGGCATCGCCTGAGCCTCTTCGGGGATGGCTCGAGCGACGCGTTGCGCCAGCGACTTGGCAAGCCTCACGACGCCCGGCATGCCAGAGGAGGCAGGATGCCAAGTGCCCCTCGAGTTGGCGAGCAGCGCCTGCATCGCGTCGTTGATGCCAGCATTCATCATGGCCGGGGGTCGGGGTTGGGGTCGGGTCGCTGCCAGCGGCTCAAGTGGGTTTGTGGGCGCACACACTTTTTCTGCAGACAGGGTACACAACACCATGTCGTCGTCGCCGTCGCCGTCGCCGTCGCAGGTTTGCATCATAGTCCGAAAGGCCCTCAACTGGCACTACCAAGCCAAAAATGCTCAGCAACGCGCCGACCACTTTGCCGCACTCATGTTCTATGGAATCTCACAAGCGCTGCTCAAGCTGGCGGGGACCAGCCCCAATCTCCCGTCAGAACTGCAAGACTGCCGAGTCAACCAGGGATTATACGATCGAGTCATCGCGGAAGGCAAGGCCACCATTAAACACCTCTACACGGTCGTCAGGAAACACATTGATGAGGCCCGCCACCGCAGCAGCAGCAGCAGCACCGACGGCGTCGGGTGCGCAAGGGTCAAGCAGCTTGTCGTCCCGGAGCATGAGCGCCTCGGCTTTAAAGACATCGTCGGCATGGCCGAGGCCAAGGCCGCGCTCATGGATGCCTTCATTCACCCGCTCGTGTACCCGAGGCTGTTTGGCAAGCTCAGCAAGGGCATCCTGCTCTATGGCCTGCCAGGCACCGGCAAGACATACCTCATCAAGGCCGCCATTAAAGAGCTGCAAGAGCACCGCGACATCCTGTTCTTTGCGCCGACAGCCGCCGAGCTCAAGGGCAAGTACGTGGGCGAGACCGAGGCCAACATCGCGGCGCTCTTCAGGTGTGCCTCGCTGTTTGCAGAAAGACACAGATGCACAGATCCGAGGAGAAGGGCGATCGCGGTCATCCTCTTTGACGAGTTTGACTCCATCGCAGCCAACCGAGGCACCGACGCGTCCGGCATTGCAGCGAGCAGCGTCAACACGTTGCTGCAGGAAATGGACGGCATCGGCAGCTACGAAAATGTCGTCGTCGTTGCCGCGACCAACCTTGTCTGGAACCTCGACAAGGCCATCAGGCGCCGCTTCCAGGCCGAGGTGCATGTCGCGCTGCCCGACCAGGAAATGATTGCCAAGCAACTCAGGCAGGCCATCGAGCGCTACCTGAAGGTCAAAGGCAAGATGCCGCCACGCGAAGCCATGCCGAGCATCTTACAGCAGCCCAAGAAGGGCGACAAGCAAACGATCGAGTCTGTGGCCAACACCCTGGCCTCCCTCCACTACAGTAGCAGCGATGTCGCAAGGCTTGCCGACCGCGCCATCACCCTGGCAGCCGAGCGCGCGCGCCAACACTCAACCTTTTACCAAGCGCCAGGCCAGACGTACCTGGCGGCGCTGTCGACCTTGCATGCCGGGGTGAGCGAAATGAAGTTGAATCCAGGTCGTGGATATGGAGGGATTGGTCCATCACGGAGAGGTACGGTGACTACCCTCACCTCTCAAAACACCTGGCTTTACGATGAAGCCACCTTTGTGCCGCCACATGAACTTCAGGGGGGTGATCCATCCGTCGTCCAACAGCTCTCCAGTCAGGTCTACGGCGAACCGTCGAGCGTGTGGATCGACAAGGCCAACTTAAATCGGTACCTGGTCATGAGGAAGCTCCCCGGCATCGGGTCGCTCTATTTCGTCTGCAGCAGCATAGGCACTATTCATTGGGTGGTCAAGCACTTTTGCAGAGTCCTGTGGTTCAAGGACCCGAACCAAGGGGCCCTGCACAGTACAGAGCTTGCGAACTTCACATTCGAAGCCGCCCAACTCCAGTCCAACGACGAAGGCATCAAGTCCATCAAGTTTGCTGGAAATAAGCAAGAAGACGCACGTGAGTTCATGACCAAACTGTTCGACGCCAACGACATGGCAGCAGAAATGGTTGGTGAAAGGATCATCAAACCGGCCGTGGACGCCGGCATGCCGCTCCTCACACCCGACCTGCCAGATTTGAAGACGACGGCGATCGAGGTCCAGGACCTTGAGGTGGCCATGCGGGAGATCAAGTCGACGATCGTCGAAGCCCAGCGCACAAGGATGGAGACATACACCAAAGCAAAGTAGCAGCAGGGGTCCGCCGCCGCCGCCGCCGCCGCCGCCGCCGCCGCCGCCGCCGCCGGAAAAAAACCTCCAGTCGCTAGCACACGAGATGTATCGCCACCAAGTCGCAAGTGACGAGCATGGTGAGGCAAGGATGACATCACATCGCGGGCATAGCCAGCGCCGCGGACGGCACCACACCATCCTCAACGACCCCATCGTCAAGCAGGCCCTTGCCGAGGTGCGCGGCACGACCGCAGAGACAGAGGCGCAAGCAGGTCGGCGGCTGCTGGTGCAAGTCGACGCCGCCAGACTGCACACCGCCGACATACCCGCACTCTATGAAGCTGCCAAGCAGCGCTTCAAGGACCGCGCCGTCATTGAGAAGAGGCATGCCCAGATGTTTGTGATTGCGTCCAAGGCGGCCATGGCCTTATCAAGCGGCGCGCTCGTCTGCTTCGTGTGGCGGAATGCCCCGGGCCTGTTGGGGCATGCGCCGGCGATCAACGCACTGCGCGTCGTGGTACACACCGTCAACGCCGTAGACGTGGCCCACAAGCACGGCGCAGGCACTGCACTGCGCGCCACGACGTCAAAGGCCGTGGCAACTGCCGGCGCCAACGTCGTGGGCCATGCGTGCACGGGGCTCGTCGTCGCTGCCTCGGCCACAGGCAGCCTCATCGTGATTGGGACCGCCACCTTTCTCGTGCTCGCAACGCAAACGATCACCACGATGGCCATCCAAAGCGTGGCCGACGTCGTGATGCAAATCGACAGCGAGGCCCTCTTTGCGACGCAGGCAGCAAGCATCGATGCCCGGATGCGGAGCCTCATGGTAGAGGGAGAGCGCGTCACGGAGATGCAGGTCAAGCACAAGTTGTCCTTCAAGGACGCCCAAGCAAAGTACCTCAAGAACGAGCGGCGCATCTTCTCGTCAACGCAGGGCTGGCGCCTGTTGAGAGCCGGCGTCATCCTCGTGTCGACGGTCTCGATTTATGCCATCCTCGCCACGTTCCTCAACCAGACATTGGTGTGGCGGGCCTCGAGCCACATGGTAATGGCCGCCGCCACTACGTACCTACAACCCTACCAGCCAGCCATCATAAGCTTGGGCCTCAGCATCTTGGCCGAGTGGCTGCAGTGGCGCGACTCGCTGGGGCGGGCCATGCAAGCGGCCAAAGGCACGGTGCCGTTTTTGAAGGGCATGGCAGAGACGTCTGTCGCACCCGAGTGCATCGAGCGCGTGCCATACTTGCGCGAGCTCCGGCGCATCACGTATGGGACGCTGTTTGTCAACTTTGTCACGGCCATGAGCGACCGAGCAGCAGCCGCGGCCATCACGCGCGTGTCGCACGTCGACTATGTCACGGCCGTCCTCTGGCTGCAGGGCAACTGCGACGCCCCAGAGTTCAAGGCCAACATCGTCGATGCTGCCGCCGCGGGAATGAATGCCCTGTTTGAGCATAGGGGCAGCCCCGACACGGCCTTCAAGGCAGCCCTGCAGGCAGCACTACAGGCACCCGCCGCCGCCGCCACAGCAGGCGGGCAACAGCAACTGCAAGCCTGGGCCACGGCGAGCAAGTTGCAGCAAGAGGTCGACAACATGAAAAGCAGCCTGCGCGCATCGGCCATCCAAGTGGCAGCAAGCCACGCACAAGGGCTCGAGATGCAGAGACAGGCACGAGCATGGCAGCCTCTGCTGCTGGCAACGGCGACGACGACGACAAAGACGATCGATGCCCTTGTCGAGCAGGCACGCCAGGCACACGTCAGGGTCGCTGCCGACCTCGAGGCACTCGACAGGTTTGAGGAGCTGCTAACCGTCGGCGCTGGCACCGCAACGCCTGCGCTCGAAATGCAGTTTCGGCAGATCAAGCCCCACAACGCACCCCAGCTCGACATGGAGCAGGCGAGGCGCGCGCTTGTCGCACAGCGCGACCAAGCACTCGAGCACATCGCGGGCCTGAAGCAGAGCATTGGCAGCCGCCTCGACAAGGCACATGCAACGGCGCTCCAGGCCTCAAACACCAAGAATTGGCTCAACGTTGAGCAGACGCACGCGGCCGTCGTCGCTACCATCACACAGCATGCAGCCGACGCCCTCACCCAGAGCCAAATGCAAACGGCGATGCGTGACCTGCGCCAGGCGACGCGCCAAAGCGAGGCCATCATTTCGCTGTCCAAGCAGCAGCTCGAGGTGCTCGACCGCGCCGCAAAGCACCTAGACGGCACGCACATGATGCATGTCGAGGAGGAGCTCAAAGCTGTCGCCCGCAACATGCAGGCCGCGGACAAGCTGGCAGCCGAGCCGATCGACGCGCAGTGGCAGGCGATCGAAACGCGCATCGCTAAAGCAAAGAGTGCAGGCCAGACCCTGGTCCAGTCGACAGACAACACGCTCATGGCCGCGTCCCGAGTCTCGGCCGCGGTGCCGGTGCCAGTGCTTGAGCGCCTCCTCACGCACGACGAGCTAGTCGAGCAGGGGACCGAGCACAAGCTCAGGGAGGCCCTGGCACAGGCCATGCTGCCCGAGGGCACGGCACCGCCGCTCACGAAGCAACAGCAATTGCTGATTGCCTCCTTCAAGGCCTCATACAAGGCCAAGGTCGCCAGCACCCTGGGCATCACAGACCCGAGCGAGCTCGACAAAGTCGTTGGCTGCTTGCTCACCGACCCGGGCGAGTCGACGTGCAGGCGGCCAGCCCTCCAAAACGCGCTGCGAGAAGTCGTCAAGGGCGCGGGCACGGTCGTGATCTCGCACGCCATGTATTGGGACCCGATGCATTTGGTCAGGAACGCGCAGCTCGTGCACACCTATGCCAAGTGGGTGCGCCTGGCCTATGCGGGCTCGACGGCGTTTAAGGTCGTCGACAAGGTAGCCGAGCCCTATGAGCCCTACCTCAAGCTCAGGGATGGCGTCGCCGACGTGGCCGAGTGGCTTGGAGCCTCGGGCGCACTCAGCTCAACCATCGGGGCCCTCGAGGCAGCTGGCCTCAAGGAGGCCTTTCAGCAGGGCGTCAGGACCATTGCACAGATAGCAAGCGACCCCTTGGAGGCACCCCTCACCAAGGCAGGCTATGTCGACAAGGTCTACAACATCGGCGAGCTCATGGCTCACCTCTTTGCCGATGGGCCGCGCCTTGGCAATGGCGTCGCTACGGCCCTAGCACAACATGCCACCGGCGAGCGCATCAACACGCTCGGCGCCGCAGTGCAAGCCTTTGGCAAGGCAGCCGAGCTCGAGTCGGTGCAAACCCTAGTCTGGGGCACGGCAGACAGCCGCGCCAAGTGACGCCCCCAAATTTCTCACATGGGCTACTACTATACTGCTGCGCAATGGACGCCCAGGCACAGCAACATGTCGACAGGTACAAGGCCCAGGGCGAGGCCGCCCTCCGGGCCGACGACATGCACGCCGCCCTCCTGTGCTATGCCATGGCAGCAGCGCTGCAACAGGCGGTCCACCCCAGGAGCCGCGCCGACAAAGCCGTGCTCGACACCATCGCCCAGCTGCGCGATGCCGTGGTTGAAGAGTTTGCGCGCTGGCAGCGGCAGCAAGCCAGCGCCGACGGCTTGTCGGCGGCGTCGCACCTCGTCAAGCAGACCGAGCTCGTGGGTCGCGACGATATCACGCTCAGAGACGTCATCGGACTCGAGGAAGAAAAGATCGAGCTGAGCCGGGCCGTGATCTACCCGCTCCTGTACCCCTCGCTGTATGGCAGGCTGCCTCGAGGCACGCTCTTCTATGGGCTGCCCGGCACAGGCAAGACGATGCTCGTCAAGGCCATGGTCAACGAGCTCAAGAAAAGCTATGGCGACGCGCTCGAAGTGCTGTTCTTTGCGCCGGCGCCGGCGCAGCTCAAGGGCAAGTATGTCGGCGAGACGGAGCAGCGCGTGGCAGCGTGGTTTGACACCGCGTCGGCCATGGCCACCGAGCGCAGCCGCCAGCTCGGCGGCGCCAAGCGCGTCGTCGCGATGCTCTTCTTTGACGAGTTTGATGCCATCGCTGGCAGCCGCGAGGACGACGCGACTGGGATGATGTCCAACAGCGTCAACATGCTCCTCCAAAAGATGGATGGCATCAGCAGCGCGACCAACGTCATCGTGCTCGCGTCGACCAACTACCCGTCGAAAATCGACTCGGCCATCCGGCGCCGCTTCATGCGGCAAGTGCTCGTGCCGCTGCCGAGCGCGGCGATGATGCTGTCCCAGATTCAGAGCACGCTCTTCGCACACTTCACGGCCACCATAAGGGAGCTGCCGAACGCCGTGAAAATCGAAGAGCACTGCCCCGTGCTCCGGGCCGACGCCAAGCAACAACTCGAAAACTTTGTCGCCAAGCTCGCGAGCCTCCGGTACAGCGGCAGCGACGTCGCGCGCCTGACGAGCAAGGCCATCGCACACGCCGGCGCTGCCATGTTGAAGCAGTTGAAAGAGGCGGTCACAGACAGAACGAAGACAGTCTTTTTGCTGACGTGCAGTCACGGCGAGCGCGTGTGCGTGGACTCTAAGCTCGTATCAAGTACCGGAGCGTTTCGAGGCAGTGTCACAATAGACGAAGTTCGCAACAAAGCCGAGCTCGCAAACTTGATTATCACCATCGACGACTTCGAGGCTGCCTTCGCCGTCGTCAAGGCGACGGCGACCAAAGAAGAACGCGACGCAATGGCGAAATACACAGGCCATTGATCGCCCGCTTCGTTTCAGCCACGGAAAATGAATGTGGCCGCCACCCCGAGACAAGCACATGCCAGGCAGACCATGGAAAGCGGTCTGCACGTTTTCGGGCGTCGGCGGCTTTGCGCTCGGCCTGCGTGGCCTAGTCGAGCCAAGCCTGTTCTGCGACATTGATGCATATGCCACGGCCGTCTTGCGCGAGCGCTTCCCAAAGACACCCGTGCACGGCGACGTACACACGCTCAGCGCAGACGCACTGCGCACGCAATACAAGATCGAGCCCGCCTCGATCGACCTGCTGCTCGCGTCGTTCCCGTGCCAGAGCCACAGCCTCGCCAACCGCAACCGCAAGCAGATGAACGACGAGCGCGGCGGCCTCTTCTTTGAGGCCATTCGCCTGCTCAAAGACATCAGGCCAAAGCTCGCGTTTTTCGAAAACGTGCGCGGCATCCTCGGCAGCAAGGACGCGTGGAGCGCCGCCATCCTAGAGGCAGGCTACACCATCCGCTACTGCGTCATCCCAGCGTATGCCGTCGGCGCGCGCCATGAGCGCATGCGCTGGTTTTGCCTGTGCGTCAGGGATGGCCCAAGCCCAGAGCCGCTGCTCGACCTCGACCACAAAAAGGCAACCTTCAACTTCAACGCCAAGGCGCCGCCTCGCACGGCAAACCTTGACGCGAGCGCGATCAAGGCCAACAAGGCACGCATCACGGCCCTGGGCAACGCAATCGTGCCAAGCCAGGCACGCCTGGCCTTTTGCTACCTCGTGAGCGGCGGCAGGATCCACGACTTTGCAGGCGATGCGCTGCACCTGATGGAGCCCTTGAAGGCCGACCATGGCATCATTGCTCGGAGGCGCGACCTGCCAGAAGACGGCAACTTTGTGCACATTGATGCCCAAGGCAAGGAGTGGCCGATGCCGCTCATGAGGTTCACCAGGCCGCGCCTCGGGCTCGTGTTTGACCCGCGCGTCGCCGAAGATGTCCATGCATCAGACAACAAGGACATGGCAGCCAAGTGTGCGATGAAGGCCGACCTGTGGGCAACGCCCGTCGCGTGCCAATACCATGCGACCAACATACTGACGGCTCGCTCGGGCCATGTGCTGCCAACGCAAGTCAAGTACGAGCTTAGCACCGAGGGCCGCTCCAACCCACTGTCGGCCGACTTTGTCGAGTGGCTCATGGGCTTCCCCAAGGGCTGGACGCGGGTCAGCAAGGCCACCAAAAATGAGCAGCCAAAAGTGAGCATGACGACGACAGCGGCGACGGCGACGGCGACGGCGGCGGCGGCGGCAGCGACGGCGGCGGCGGCGGCGGCGCTCCTGCCAAGCAGCACGGCCAGCTTTGGAGGCATGGTCCTCGTGCCAATGATGTTGCAGCCGCAGGGCGGGCTCGCCCCCATGATGCCACAACAACAACAGGCAGCCGCCGCCGAAGAGACAAAGAGCAGCAGGCCCAAAGCCAAGGGCACAGCCTTGCCATCACCCAAGTCCAAGGCACAGGCACTCGCCCAGCTCAAAGACAAGGGCTGGACCATTGGCGAAACCACAAGACCAGGGACCAAGCACATCGACCGAGTCTTCAAGTCGCCAAAGGGGCGACACACGCTCCGCTCGCTCAAGACCGCGCTCGAGCAGGCCAACAAGTAGTCGTGCAAAGGCTCCCTCATAGAACACGACCATGCACATGCACAATGGTTAGGGGCACCCCCACATCCCACACAATGCTTCTTCGAGGTCAGTGATGCCCCCCTACCACATGTGTGCCCCACGACCCCACTTCGCCCGCAGACCGAGAACAAGCCAAAGTCGGCCCTGACCTGCTTCGAGGCAACTGCCCCCCCCCCCTAATAATTAAAGTGCCTTCGAAGCAACGACCCCACTTCGCCTGCGCCGAGACTAAGCCAAAGTCGGTCCTGACTTGCTTCGAGGCAACTGCCGCCCCCCCCCATTAATTATGGGGGGGGGCGGCAGTTGCCTCGAAGGCGAAAGTGCCTTCGAAGCAACGACCCCACTTCGCCTGCGCCGAGACTAAGCCAAAGTCGGTCCTGACTTGCTTCGAGGCAACTGCCGCCCCCCCCCATTAATTATGGGGGGGGGCGGCAGTTGCCTCGAAGGCGAAAGTGCCTTCGAAGCAACGACCCCACTTCGCCTGCGCCGAGACTAAGCCAAAGTCGGTCCTGACTTGCTTCGAGGCAACTGCCGCCCCCCCCCCCCTAATTTAGGGGGGGGGGCGGCAGTTGCCTCGAAGGCGAAAGTGCCTTCAAAGCAACGACCCCACTTCGCCTGCGCCGAGACTAAGCCAAAGTCGGTCCTGACCTGCTTTGAGGCAACTGCCGCCCCCCCCCGTAATTTACGGGGGGGGGCGGCAGTTGCCTCGAAGGCAAAAGTGCCTTCGAAGCAACGACCCCACTTCAGCTGCAGACCGAGACCAAGCCAAAGTCGGTCCTGACCTGCTTCGAGGCAACTGCCGCCCCCCCCCATTAATTATGGGGGGGGGCGGCAGTTGCCTCGAAGGCGAAAGTGCCTTCGAAGCAACGACCCCACTTCGCCTGCGCCGAGACTAAGCCAAAGTCGGTCTTGACCTGCTTCCAGGCAACTGCCACCCCCCCCCCCATTAATAATTAAAGTGCCTTCGAAGCAACGACCCCACTTCGCCTGCGCCGAGACCAAGCCAAAGTCGGTCCTGACTTGCTTCGAGGCAACTGCCGCCCCCCCCCCAATTAGGGGGGGGGGCGGCAGTTGCTTCGAAGGCAAAAGTGCCTTCGAAGCAACGACCCCACTTCAGCTGCAGACCGAGACCAAGCCAAAATCGGTCCTGACCTGCTTCGAGGCAATTGCCTTCGCACGCATCCTCTGCAGCTTCGCACGTACAGGCTGTGCAGCTTCGCACTTTGCACGCAACCTCTGCAGCTTCACACGTACAGGCTGTGCAGCTTCGCACTTTGCACGCAACCTCTGCACCCACTTGCACACTACGACTAAGAATTAAGGATTAAGGAGAATCTTGGTGCCGAAGACTAAGGATTAAGGGGGACATTACGACTAATTAAGGAGAACATTGGTGCCGAAGTCGCCCCGACCTGCCGTCGCCCCCACAATGTAGAGCAGACCATGCACAAACTACGGCATGCGCATGCAGACTCTGCATGCTTGCAAAACGTAATCGGGCTCGCACTGACCCGGCATGGCACTTGAGCGGCATGCACGGATGCGGTCAATCATCCAGTCGACGTCATGACGACACCAACAGTCCACAGCGCAGTACTGCTGGCAAGGCTCAATGACCTGGCCCAAGACTTTGCCGGCGAGAGAGTGATCGAAGCGTCCATCCTGCAGCAAAGCTGGATTGCTCCCCACATCTTCAAGGGCATGGCCAAGCAGCCCCGCCAAGCAGCGGTTGACAGACTGCCTAGCAGTGCATACTACATGGTGCACTGGAACAAGAAGCAGAAGACATTCATGGAAGGGACCGATGCAACACCGGCAGACAAGTGCCTCATCAAGCTGGAGCAGCTTGCGACCGACCCTTGCCTTGTCGACCCAGTCATGTCACCACCAAAGGGCCGCATCTCGAGCTGGCTGTCCGACTGGATCAACAAGTGGAGAACGCCTCTGTCTCACTCTGAGGAGGGGACCAGGGAGCCAGGTACAGATGCTGCCATCATCTGTGCCAAGACGCATGCAGAGCCCGCACCGTCGCACGAGCATGCCCTGCTCCTCCAGCAAAAGGCCGAGGCTCTCGCCATCCCTTTCGCTGGCACCCAGGTGATTGAGGCTGGCGAGCTGTGCAAGTCTGGCGTCATCCCAGACCTGTTCAAGAAACTGACCAAGACGCCGCGCAAGGCTGTCTACCAGCGCCTGGTATACGACCAAGACTACCTGGTGGCACGCAAGGACAAGCATACCGACCGCTACGTGTCCTGTGAGCCTTCTGTGGCCCAGGCCAAGTTCCTGGTCAAGCTGGAGTACATCACCCAGAGGCTGTCGGCAGGGGCCAGCAGCCAGCCAGACGGCAACGATGCTCAACAAGAGAGCACCACGGCAATGCACAGCGCGCAAGCCTCAATCCCTGTCATCCCCTACCTGGAGGAGCTCGACCTGGAGGAGCAGGAGATGTTCAAGGATAGCCATGGGATGGCCTGCCGGCTGACCTGCAGGGGCGAGCGTCACCCTCGGCGCTGCTTCTTCAAGGTGACGGATGTGGGCAGGATGCTGGGGGTCACAGACATGACCACAAACTTGCGTGGCCCTACCTCAGCCTTCTTACCTGAGGAGGACTATGTCAAGATGCGGTTGGTGCAGGAAAGCGCCACCCCCCCCGTGTACTACATGGGGCGGGCGGCGGCGACGACAGGGAGGGCGAGGATGAGACAGCAGTGGCAGGGGAGGATGAGGAAGGGGGCAGGTGTGGGGACCCAGGCAGGCTGCTGATGGATGCAGCGCCCCAGCAGCAGGGCGAGCGCGTCCACTACGGACAGACTGAGCTGTACTTGACCTACCGCGGCCTGCTGCGCTGCCTGTTCTGCTCCCGCAAGCCAGTGGCCCGCACGTTTGTGACATGGGTCGAGGAGGTGCTGTTTGCAGCGCACCTTGGCACGACCCAGCAGCGTGAGGAGTTGGCTGCAGCTCTGGTTGGCTTGGACGTGGACATCGTGCGGCAGTTTGCCAGGCACGTGCTTGCGTTCAAGATGGCAGGCGTCTACCTTCTGCTGATTGGCTCTGTGGCTGACTTGAGGCAGTCCATGGGCCTGTCGGCAGACCTGCCAGGCGATTCGCTGGTGTGCAAGTGGGGCCGCACAGAGGACATGGATGCTCGGCTGGCGCAGCACATGAAGCAGTACGGCGCACTGGAGGGTGCCAACCTCAAGCTCGTCTACTTTGCGGCGATCGACCCTCGCTACCAGAGCAAGGCGGAGATGGATGCCAAGACGTCTGTCTGCGAAGTTGGTGTACGCCTGACAGGCGTCGTGCTCGGGGGTCAGGTGAAGACCGAGCTGGTTGTGTTCACCAGCAGGGAGCTGAAGGTCAACGCGAAGCACGTGTATGAGCGCATCGCCATCCAATTCGCCGGCTGCCTCAAGGAGATGGCGGAAGAGCTCAGCCGGAACAGGGCGGTGGGCGAGGAGCGCGACAAGCGCTTGGAGGACAAGGACGAGCGGCTGAAGGACAAGGACGAGCGGCTGAAGGCCATGGACAAGCGCTTGGAGGACAAGGACGAGATCAACCAGATGCTGAGGGACAAGGTCAAGGCACTGGAGCGGGAACTGCAACTGACCAGCGCGGCAAGGCTGCAGTAAGAAGTGGACACGAAGCAGACTTCTGTTCGCCTGGGTTGAGCTCTATACACACAGGATCATGGTGCTTTGGTGGAGGCATGGCATGTGCTGGGCGGCGAGGAGCATGTAGCTGTCATCGCTGGCAATCCCGTGTTTATCCACAATTGGCAGACCCGACTGCTGCATCCTGTGTGATTGCACCTACAGCACCGCGCCCTCCTCTAATTTCCAGAGCTTGATCACATCAATCGTCACAACATGTGGCTGGCGGCGATGTCAGGGAGGGCGAGGATGCTGACGACAGAGACGAGAGAGAGTGGCAGGATGCTGCCTGTTGGAGGCCTCCAGTTAAAAGTGCCGCCAGCCGATGTCAGGGAGGGCGAGGATGCTGACGACAGAGACGAGAGAGAGTGGCAGGATGCTGCCTGTTGGAGGCCTCCAATTAAAAGCGCCGCCGCCCCCCCCCCATGTAATACATGGGGGGGGGGCGCCGATGTCAGGGAGGGCGAGGATGCTGACGACAGAGACGAGAGAGAGTGGCAGGATGCTGCCTGTTGGAGACCTCCAATTAAAAGCGCCGCCGCCCCCCCCCATGTAATACATGGGGGGGGGCGGCGATGTCAGGGAGGGCGAGGATGCTGACGACAGAGACGAGAGAGAGTGGCAGGATGCTGCCTGTTGGAGGCCTCCAATTAAAAGCGCCGCCGCCCCCCCCCATATAATACATGGGGGGGGGCGGCGATGTCAGGGAGGGCGAGGATGCTGACGACAGAGACGAGAGAGAGTGGCAGGATGCTGCCTGTTGGAGGCCTCCAATTAAAAGGGCCGCCGCCCCCCCCCCATGTAATACATGGGGGGGGGGCGGCGATGTCAGGGAGGGCGAGGATGCTGACGACAGAGACGAGAGAGAGTGGCAGGATGCTGCCTGTTGGAGGCCTCCAATTAAAAGCGCCGCCGCCCCCCCCCATGTAATACATGGGGGGGGGCGGCGATGTCAGGGAGGGCGAGGATGCTGACGACAGAGACGAGAGAGAGAGTGGCAGGATGCTGCCTGTTGGAGGCCTCCAATTAAAAGCGCCGCCGCCCCCCCCCCCCCCCATGTAATACATGGGGGGGGGGCGGCGATGTCAGGGAGGGCGAGGATGCTGACGACAGAGACGAGAGAGAGTGGCAGGATGCTGCCTGTTGGAGGCCTCCAATTAAAAGCGCCGCCGCCCCCCCCCATGTAATACATGGGGGGGGGCGGCGATGTCAGGGAGGGCGAGGATGCTGACGACAGAGACGAGAGAGAGAGTGGCAGGATGCTGCCTGTTGGAGGCCTCCAATTAAAAGCGCCGCCGCCCCCCCCCCCCCCATGTAATACATGGGGGGGGGGGGCGGCGATGTCAGGGAGGGCGAGGATGCTGACGACAGAGACGAGAGAGAGTGGCAGGATGCTGCCTGTTGGAGGCCTCCAATTAAAAGCGCCGCCGCCCCCCCCCCATGTAATACATGGGGGGGGGCGGCGATGTCAGGGAGGGCGAGGATGCTGACGACAGAGACGAGAGAGAGTGGCAGGATGCTGCCTGTTGGAGGCCTCCAATTAAAAGCGCCGCCGCCCCCCCCATGTAATACATGGGGGGGGCGGCGATGTCAGGGAGGGCGAGGATGCTGACGACAGAGACGAGAGAGAGTGGCAGGATGCTGCCTGTCCTTGTCCGACGACAAGGACAGGCAGCTCGAGGAGCTCAAGGCATCACACAAGCACCAGCTCACCGACAAGGACAAGCAGCTCGACGACAAGGACAGGCAGCTCGACGACAAGGACAGGCAGCTCGAGGAGCTCAAGGCATCCCACAAGCACCAGCTCGACGACAAGGACAGGCAGCACGGCAAGGTGGTCGGCGTGCTAGAGCGGATGGTTGACATGCTGCAGGCTGCTGCTTGAGCCTGCCGACTGCAGTAGACGACTGCACGCAGCTTGTGTGTGCTACTTACTACCTACCAACCAATGCTGACGGACGCTGCCCTCCTGCCGTCGGCACCCGGTGTGTCGCACCAAGTCGGCTAGATTACAACGGCGCGCTGATAGCCCTTGCTGCTTTGTGCTATGAAGGGACGGAGGGGAAGAAGCCACCGGCCGAGCCTACACAGTACGGCGCGCTGAGCTACTACTACTACTACGCCGCGTACCCATCACTCCAACTGCATAAACCGGTTGGCGTTGCTGATACCCTGAAATGACGCACGATGTGCGCGCCCCATGTATCTTTGAATGGTAGACAGCCGATTGCCGAGCCTTTCACGGATGACGTCAGTCGACACCCCACGCGCCAAGAAGTGGGTGTGGATGAGCGCCGAAATCAAGCGCGGCTGCCACGGGTCAGTGGGGACGTCATACAAGACATGCGAGAAGACACGCGCACCGCCTGCATAGTCTTGGAGCAAGGCTGCCACAGCGTTATACGGAAGGTTAGGATACACATTGGTGCCACGGCATGCAGCCACGACGTAGTGCCCTGGCCCAAACATGCGCACGATCGAAGTCAGGCTCACATCGTGCGAGTACAGCATCTTCATCAACCCCAGGGCGTTGAACTGGGGCTCAGTCAAGTTCCAATGGGGAAAGTCTGCTCGAGTCGACGCCACATACCCTGGAAGCAACGCATGCAAACTCTGCACGTCCAACATGGCGTGGCTGCTAATGCCGAACTTTGCCGCAAACATCATCACTTGTTTGGCAACCCAATTTTTACGCTCCTCTTCCTTCTCCGGGCTGCGACAACGATGTGCCATCACCTTCATGATGTGCCGCATGTTCCGCTGCGTGGATTGCCTGTCGAGCACGTCCTGCTTAAAAACCCCGCACATGACGTTGAAATTACTAAACTGCAATATCATATCGGGCACCGCCTCGCCCGGCCGGTCGTACGTGATGAACTTCCCGCCGCGCCTCCTCTCAAACGACTCACGCCGCTCTGTGAAAAACATGATGTCGTCAAACACACTGTATTGTGTACAACCTGCCGCCTCTGAAAACGTGAACGACACGCCACGTGGCAAGGAGAAGTAGGAGCCCTCCTTGAGAGAACCGTGGGCGGCGACCACGTACCTTTCCATCTGAGTATCCTCCCTCAGATACAATATTTATTATAATACACACTTGAGAGACCTGCCAACCGCCATGATGCGCAGGGACGGCACCAAGGAGACCGGGTGCAAGCTGTGGACCAGGCCTCGCTGCACGAGCGCAAGGGCAGCCGCAGGCCGAGGCCGGCCAAGTGGCAAGCATCTCGAGTTTGGCTGGCGCGAGGAATCCAAGGCATGCGTTGCAGTGCGCAGCTCGAGTGCAGAGCTACACAGAGCACATGTAATAGAGTGGAGCACATGTGGTCAGCTCAGGGTGGGAGAGCTTGAGTTGACGACATGGTTACAGTCGCATCGAAAACCATGTGTAGGCAAACTAGGCAATGGCGGGGCTGGCCTTCAAAGGGACCCCTAGTTGGAAAACGCGAGGCCCGCCATCCCACTGACCAGGCGCAGCACGTTCCAGTTGACTGCCATCACGACCAGGGTGCGCAGCTTGTAGCGGCCCTCATTGACCATGATGTCGGGGCTTGAGATGTCGTTGGGCACGGCCATGTCTGACATTCCCTTGAAGTCGATGGACAGGGTGCAGTTGTCGACGCGGCTGAAGTTGAGGGTTCCGTTGGGCTGTGTGACCTTGGAGCTGTCCAGTGCAAAGCTGTACATGTAGATGCCTGCCTGTGGGCGTGCACCCAGTGTCTGGTAGGGCTGCACCTGGCTGTAGAACTGGCCAGGGCGTGCCTGGCTGCGCTCGTGGCCGTTGATGGAGAGCTTGGCAGATGCGACTGGGGCATACATGTCGTTGTAGAGGCTGTCGGCGGTAGTTGGGTTCTTGTCTGGGACGGTGGCGATGGCGCGCGAGACGTTGTACCAGCCGTGCTTCTCGCCCTTGACGAACCAGATCAGGGTCGAGCATGGGTGGTTGAAGGACAGGCGCACGTTCTTGGTTGAGGAGAGGCCGTTGCCGACCTGGAAGGGCTCGATGGTCTCTGTGGTGTACTGCAGCTGGGTGATGAGCAGCTCGGCGTTGCTCGAGGCAAAGTTCTTGCGCTCTGCTGCGTCGAGGAAGATGTAGTCGACAAACAGGGTTGCCTGCAGTGCCGAGTCCTCGGCGACGAGGGGTGGCTGGTCGTTGCCGGGTGTGATGGTGGCGCGCGCGTCTGCAAAGGTGAAGTAGAGCTTGACCTCGTGGAACTGCAGGGCGATCAGGGGGAGGCTGAGGGAGGTGTCGCGGCAGAACCAGAACAGGAGGGGGACGTAGAAGCGGCGCGTGATGTCGAGCTTCTTTGGTGCGCTGCTGTTGTTGTTGGTGACGGTGACGGTGCTGCCGAGCATGTCCTCGCTGCTAAAGTTGGTCATGCGCTTGTAGGCGCGCTTCTGCTGCTCGTTGCGGTACAGCTCGTCGTACACGCGGAAGAAGTCGTTGGTGTGGCGGTCGATGCGCTGGCCTCCGATCTCGAGCTCGACCTCGCGCAGGCATGCCTCTGCGGGGTACCAGCACTCGTCGTCGCCTGCCTCGCCGGACCAGGTCAGGTTGATCTCGAGCCACATGTTGTTGATCAGGTCGCCGTTGCGGCTGATGGTCGAGCTGACGCGCTTGTTCCAGCCGACCTGGCCGTTGAAGGTCTGGGCGACGCTCTCGACGGCGAAGGCCGTGTATTGCTTGTGGTGGCTGCGGAAAAAGGTGATCTCGGGGGTACCGGTGAGGAACAGGTCCTGAGCTCCCACGGCAATGATCTGCATGAGTCCGCCTGACATGGCGATATATGCGTCTGGTGAGATGATATTTGGCTCGGAATGAACGAGGCGGCGGGCGTCATGGCCGAGCCACTTGTGGGGCGCGCGGCGGCGTCGGGCCCATGTGCCCCGATGATGATGATGACGACGATGGATGTCTTGACTGCGAGGGACAGGCAGCTGCTGGCGGCCTGCTCGTTGAGCGAGGCGCTGCTTCGCCGCGACCCGTATGCCTTGCTCGACGAGCGCGGCTGGACGCTGGCGAGTGTCGACCGTGTGGCGCAGGCCTTTGGCAAGTCGCTCGATGAGCGCGCGCGCCAGGTCGTGCGCTGTGCTGTGCAGGCGAGGGCGTGCGACACGGGCGACACGATGCTTGGCAGTCGCGAGCTCAAGGCGTCTTTGCCTGGCTTTGGCCGTGATCGGCGCAGTGGCGTCGGCGTCGGCGTCGGCGCCGAGGCTCGGTCCAAGGCGTACAATGAGATGCTGATGGAGGCGCACGAGTTGTGTGTCGTCGGGGCAGGCACCGTGGTCTGGGTCCCTTATTGCGACGTTGAGCGCTCCATCTTTGCGATGGCGACTCGGCCCCGCGACTTGGCCGACTGGAGCGCCGAGGCCGAGGCAGCGCTGCTGCTTGGCAGCTGCTATCGTGGTGGCTTGCCCTTGTCGGGCGAGCAGCGCGGCGCGGTCGTCCAGGCCTTTGGCAGCAGCCACTTGTCGCTCGTGACGGGCTACCCTGGCTGCGGCAAGTCGGCTTGCTGCGATGCAATTGCTCACGTTGCCAAGGCCCTTGGGTTGGCATGCCACTTTGTGGCGTTTACGTGGCTTGCTGCCAACAGGCTCACACAGATGTCGGCGGGCCTGATCGAGGCCACGAGCATCCATCGGCTCGTGTATGCGCTCAAGCACAGCAGTGCGGGCGGCGAGTGGTCTGCGCTCGACGTGCTCGTGCTCGACGAGGCCTCGATGGCTTCTTCGCCGGTCCTAGGCATGCTGCTCGAGGTGTTGCCGGCGCGCTGTAGGCTCGTGCTCGTTGGCGACGAGGCCCAGCTCCCTCCGATTGGGTATGGGCAGCCCTTTGCCGACCTCGTGCAGGCGAGCCGCCGCCATGCCGAACGTGCAGGTGGCGGCCTCATCACGGCGCCGTGGGCCGAGCTGACGCACGTGTTTCGGAGCAAGGAGCCTCACATCGTCGGCTTTGCTGCAGCATGCCGAGCCGGCTCGCGGCCGAGCTGGATGGCGGCTGCGACGTTTGACGACTTTGCCTGGCACGATGCCGTCGGCAGTGCTGAGGAGGCCGCGCGTGCGATCGAGCGCTTGTTGCAGCAGCAGCAGCAGCGCGGCGCAGCAGCTGCTTCCTTCCAGCTGCTCGTGGCTGGCAAGAACGGCGACGTCGGCACGGTGGCCCTCAATGCGCTGGCTGCTGGCATCTTTAGGCCTGCTGCTGCTGCTGCTGCTGGCGGCTTTGTGGTCGAGCAGGGCGTCATGTGCATGAGCAGGGCTGGCCCGGTGGCCCTCGGTACACTTGGCACGATTCGGGCAGAGTTGGCTGCGTCGTATGAGGTCAAGTGGCAAGGCCATGGCACGGGCACGACAAGGGTGGCCAAGGGTGATGGCTGCCTTGGGCCTGCCTTTGTCGTCGGCGACAGGGTCATGTATGCAGGGTCTGGGCACGAGTCTGTGCGCAATGGCGAGCGTGGCATCGTCGTCGAGTCGGCGGCGACGCGGATGATGCAGGTCGACTACGGCCAGGGCAAGGCTGTGTGGCACGACATGGTCGACGATGCTGTGCAGCTGGCCTATGCCATCACGGTGCACAAGTACCAGGGGAATGAGGTCGAGCATGCGGTCGTCGTGGTCCACCCGAGCCACGGCATGCCCTTGTTGACGCGCAACTTGCTCTATACGGCTGCGACGCGCGGCAAGCGCATGCTCACTCTGTTTTGCGACAAGGGCACGCTTGACACGTGCTTGGCGCGGCCGGCCAAGAGGTCGACCTGCCTTGCTGCCTTGCTTGCTGGCGCGGCCTGTGCGAGCGTCTTGTGACGTTGTCTAGAAGGCCTTGCCCCATGCAAACTGTGGGTCGAGCCCCCTGCAGACGCCGTCGACGAGCAGGAGGGACCGCACGAGCCGTAGGGCTGGGCCACTGAGGCGAGCGGCTACCTTGCGGCGTGCCTTGAGGCCGTCGTTGTCGAGCTTGACGATGCCGGGAGCTGTGAGGTAGCGGACGATGCTGCTGACGTCTGCCTCAAACGTGGCCCAGTCTAGGATGTGCACGCCACACTCGGGGCCTAGCTGCTCGGCTCTCCTCTTGAGGTAGGCCTGGCCGATTGGGACCCTCGTGACGATGCCAGCGAGGGCCTCGACAAGGCGCAAGAGGCCTTGGAGCTCGGCAGGCGAGAGCTGCACGATGTTGCCATAGTCAAAGAGCACCAGCTGGCCCGTGTCGCTGGCCATGCCCCAGTTGCCGACGTGGGGGTCGCCGTGTACGACCCTGTGGCGCACGATGCCTTCGAGCCACCAGGCTGCAATGTCTTGCGCGAGCCTGCGCCGCTGGCCCGCGTCCAAGCCGAGCTGTGCCGTGGCTAGTGGCTTGGCGTCTATGTACTCCATGACGAGGGCGCGCCCGCCGAGGCAGTGGCCGAGTGGGCGCGGCACGGCTACCGGGCTGCTCGTCGCGGCGGCAAGCTCGTAGCAGAGCTGCATGTTGTCAAACTCGGCAGCCATGTCGACCTCGGCCTCGAGCATGGCGCACGCGTCTCGGAGCAGCAGCTTGGTGTGGTGCATGGCGCCGGCGTCGCTTGCCGACGGCAGCCAGCGCTGCACAAAGCGCAGCGTGCCTTCGAGCGCGCCAAACGAGCTCCGTATCGAGCGCGCTGCGTTGGGGCGGACGACCTTGAGGGCGGCTGGGGCAGCGCTGGCGCCGAGCATGTGGGCCTTGTGGACCTGGGCGATGGATGCGCTGCCGAGCGGCTCGGCGTCGATGCCTTTGAGCATGACGAGCTCGGCCAGCTGCGGCGGCGTGAGCAGCTCTGAGATTGGCCGTGGCCTGACCCGGTCATGCAGGCGGCTGCTGAGCTGTGCCTGGAGGGCTGGGTCGGCGATGAGGCCTGGCGTCGTTGCCATGAGCTGCCCGAGTTTGATGGCAGCCGGCCCAAGCTGCTCGATCCGGTGGCAGAGGGTTTCGCAGCGGCGCTGTGGCGGCGCGACGCGCTTGAGCATGGCGTCTTCGGCGAGCGCGAGCAGGATGCGTGCTTGCATCGTCGTGTGCTTGCCCGATTACTTTTGCAAGCGGATTGCGCGCGTCGCAGCCTCGCGGCGAAAAATCTCACTCCCATGGTACCATGCCGTTTGGCTTCGCCCCTGCCCCTGCTCGGCTCGCCGTCGCCCACAGCCACCAGCGCGCGCTCAGGACGGCCGCCTCGACTGACCTTGGCTATGTGCGCGATGCCGTGCGAAGGGCAGATGCGTCGGCCCGGCACCAGGTTGACGAGGCGGCGAGGCGCGCTCGCGCCGACCTGGCTACTGCTGCTGCTTGCTGCCCTTGGCTCGGCTTTTGGCAGTCGGCCACGATGGCCCCGGCCGCCAGCGCCACCGACGGCGAGGAGGCCGAGTGGCGCGGCGAGCTGTAGCAGCAGCAGCTGCTGCTGCTGGTGGCGTCGGCATGTGCAGGACGACCTCAGTAGGCAGGGTGCCGTTGACGGCGCGTACGCACCCCACGGCGCAAAACGCGAGCGCGAGCCTGCCCTTGAACATGCGCCATTTGCAGCTGAGGAGCGTCATGCCCCCGCCCCTGGGTTTCAATTGAATTTAACCGCAGATAAATTTTGCGGCAGCGAGCAGGCGATAAAGTGCGAGCCAGGCTGTGTGCATGTCGTCGTCGTCGTCGTCGTCGTCGTTGCCAGAGGGGCTCGAGTGCGTGGCGCTGGCTTGTCGCGGCGGCGGTGGCGGTGGCAGCAGCCAGACGGTCTTTGTCGTGCGTGACGCTGTGCGTGCTGAGGTCGCTGCGCTTGCCTGCGTAGGCCCGATGGCTCGCGCCAAGGCGTCCTCGTTTGCGCCGTCGAGCCGTGTGCAGCAGGCTGTCGCGCGTGGGCATGCTTGCGAGGTCGAGTTTGTGTGTGTGATGCAGCATGCCGAGCATGCGCTCGCGATCGTCGCCTATTTGGTGCAGCGCTGCATTGCCTGGGTGCAGCAGCCGTACACGCACCTGGTGCTCGAGGCCTCGCCCATGACGCTCAATGGCGCTCGGCCTCGCCTGCTCGAGCGCGCCCTCGTCGAGATGCATGCGTTTGCGCGTGCCGGCGACCGTGCATATGTCCGCGAGGTGCTTCAGGGCCGGCGGCGCACGTGGTGGCAACGTTGTTGGTGCGGCGACGACGACGGCGACGCCCTCGTCTCTGTTTCGTCTAGCTTGGCGCAGGCTGCGGCTGCCTCTCGGCGCCAACACGGCTGCCTTTTTGTGTGTGTGTTTGGCCGGAAGCCACTTGGGGGCGCAGGCGGGGCGGGGCCCCCTCCAACACCAGGCGCCGATGACGTGTGAGGCTGGCGCCGAGCTTGGCACGAGCTTTGCGCTCGCGATGAGCGACATTGCCGCCACCCGTGCTCGGCTCTCGGTCTTGCAGCCGACCATGCCCAAGGTAGCGACGATGACGCTGGGTTGCCATGCGCAGGGCGGGCCTTTGCCGCTCGACACGGCATCGCTCCGCTTGCGCGCCACCGCCGAGTTTGAGGTCAACGCGAGCTCGTTTCGGAACAGCTTGTTGCTGTCGCTGCCAAAGCCGGGCGGGCGGCGCTTTGGCATCAAGCTATTCAACAATGGCGTCGTGCACCTTACTGGCCTCAAGGACTTTGGGCAGCTTGCTGCCGTGGTCGAGCGCATCGAGTGCCTGCTAAACGACGGCGGCGCGGCCTCTGCGCCGTACAAGCTCGTCGGCGTCTGCCTGCAGCTTGCCAACAGCAACAGCAAGCTTGGCCGGCGGCTCAACCTGGCTGTGGCGAGCGAGGTCTTGTCGCGCGAGCGCGGCGTCTTTAGCAGGGGCGTGGCGACCAACTACCCCGCGCTCGTCATCAAGATCCCCATCGAGGCGAGCCCCTCGGCGACGGCCTCGGTCCACCTCTTCTCGACAGGCTCCATGCTCATCACGGGCGTCAAGCATCCCTCGCACATCGCGCGCGCCTATGCTGCCGTCGTCCCTGTCCTCGATGCCCATGCCCAGCGCGTCACGCTCCCATGCTAAAGTAGGGGTGCCCGAGCGCCTCGTAGGGGTGCAGGCGGTCCTCTGGGTTGAGCCGGGTCAGTGCTGCCACGAGGTCGCGGGCCTCGAGCGGTGTGCCGCTCGGGAACTCGGTGACGGGCACGGGTGCGTGTGCCAGGAGTTGGTGCAAGAGGATGCCGGCGCTCCAGCTGTCAGACTGTGTGCTGCAGAGCCCGAGGCGCGCGACCTCGGGTGCTGCATAAGCTGGCGTGGCAAACTGGCAGCGCTTGCCAAAGGTGCAGCTTGAGCCAAAGTCGGTCAGCTTGACCTCGCCATCGAGCAGCATGAGGTTGTCGGGCTTGACATCATTGTGCACGATGCCCTTGTCAGCACACTCGGCCAGTGCATGTAAGAGCCCCCTTGCGATGCGCATGCAGCTCTTGTGTGGCATGCGTGCTGCTGAGCTTCGCAGAGTGGCCTGCAGCGTGCCTCCCGTGCACAGCTCTTGCACGGCATACCTGACTTGGTGGTCGTCGATGACGCCAATGAGCGTGCACACGTGGCGGCTGCCTGACACGGCTGCATGGTGTTGGAGCTCGTTGGCGATGAGGCGCTGCTGGGCCTGCGGCGAGCGCATGCACTGCTTGATGCTGAGTGCCTTGGCTGCGTGGATCGAGTTGGTGGCGCGATGGATGGCAATCCTGACGACGCCCTGGCTGCCAGAGGCCAGGGCACGTGGCAAGATGTCATAGTCGGCGGCGAGCAGGGGCCTGGCCATCTGCCGTTGGGTTGGCGTTTTGTTTTGGCTGCTTTGGACACGCTGCCATGCGTCGGCCCAGGCTCGTGTGTGGGCGTGCCTCCTTGGTGCCGTGGTTGTGGCGCAGCAGGTGCTGCTCCTGCTGGTTTTTTTTTTCTGTGCGCTCTTGTAACTCAAAGCCCCCCATGGAAATTGTTCATGGTAAAATCAGCACAGTGAAGCAACCAACCCGCAGGGCAAGCAACAGCAGCAGCAAGAAGCCGGTGCAACAAAGGCCCTTCAGCCGCAGCAACGGCGGCACGCCCTTGGTTGCCACAGAGGCGGACGGCTCGATCGACGGCCTATTTGACGTAGCGACTCAGCGCCAAAAGGAGGTGTTTACGACCCTTATGCCGAACAAGCCCCAGACTGAACAACTTAAATCTATTGATGAAACAACCTTGGCGGACTTGCTAGACAGCTACCTACGCATCCAGACCTACAAGGCCAGCATCGCCGAAGCCTACAAGACGCGCAAGCAGGAGCTGGCGAAGTTGTTGGCAGAGAAGGAGAACGAGCTGGGGCTGCTGAGGTCAAAGATGGACGAAACGGGCGCCGGTCCCGAGTTGGCGGCCATGAAAGTAAAGTACGACACGCTGTCCAAGGAATGCTCGGCTACCAAAGCCGGAGCCAAAGAGCAGCTTGCGCAGATGAACAAAGACAAGAAACAGCTGGCTTTGAGCATCACCAAAAACCTGAGTGTGCTCAAAGTGAAGGCCACGCAGCCGACTGGGCCAAAGACCGCATGGGGGCCGTGATGATGCCACTTGAGGGTGGCATTGAGGCAAGCCAAGCAGCGTACAAAGAAAGATGGCCAGCGACCTTGCCGAGCACATCGTCCGCATTGCACACGAGCAGCTCGAGAGCGAGGCCAGCAACCTCAGGCGCCTGACGCTCAAGGTTGTGTGCTTGCATGTGACGATAACCGTCAACGACGACGACGACGACGACGCCGACGCCGCCGCCGACGACGCCCCCATCAGCTTTGCCACAGAGGCAACCATCCTTGTCTACAAGGCAGTGGCGACGCCCGGCACAGAGCCATGTTGGGTTGCCGAGTACAGGGACGCGCGCCTCGACCTGGCAAGCGTGGCCGGGGCACGCGAGTTTATCGTGCAGTGTGGTGCCGAGCACGTCAAGGCTGCCATTTGCGACTGGCTTGCCTCGCAAGAGCTCGACGACATGCACGTGCTAGAGTGCGAGATCGATGCTCGAGCAACGATGGCACTTGGCCAGGGCGAGGCACCCTGGTGCATGTTTAGGGAGGCTCAGTGCTTTGAGGACACGTGTGCTCAGACGTGGGCCGGCGCGATTGACGGCTTCCTGGCCGACAAGGCAAATGCGCTCGTGGACGTCGCGCAGCATGTTGTCGCCATGACCTGATCGTACCACCTTGTAACACCAACCATCGGCCTATGCGTTGCTGGCAAGAGCCCTTGCTACCTTGTCAGCTAGCTCGCCGGTGAGCGGCGATCCGCGTGGTATTGCCCGGGCCAGCTGCTTGTAGTCTGCTTTGCAGGCCTGGATGCGCAGCGACAAGACCTCAATTGTTCTGACCGCTTCGGCATAAGTCATGTCTTGATCAGCATCGTCGGCTTCGCTTGGCGGCGGCGCGGTGCCGTCGGCCATGTAGGAATAGTTGTTGATGAGGTCTTGGAGATCATGGTCGCCGAGGCCCTGTATGCGGTCCAGCGCTGCGATACGGGCGAGTGCCCAGCTGCTCGTAACGTGTTGTGCAGTCCAGTCTTTGGTGCGGAATGTGGCGAGGACGGGCAGCAGTTCGGAGGGCAGGGCGCGGCCGTCGTCGCGGCGGTCAGCGCGGAATCTAAAGACCTCCATGTTGGTGGTAGTAGCTTACAAATTTACTTCACGCCTGAAACTTGAACGACCGCAACATCTCGGCCATGTCTGGCCCCGGCGTGGCGGCGGCAGCCACAGCTGCTGGGCTTGCCGGCTGGCACGCAAGCAGGTACACGAGCATGAGCAGCAGCAGTACTGCCACCAATAGCGCGACGGGGCGCATGCTTTGCTGGTCTGTGTTACAATATGCGCCAAAAAAGCACGCGCTCATCGAACGCCATAGCACCAGTAGCCACACGCGTCGCACACGCTGATCAGGCTCGAGCTATGGGCATCGTCGTCCGTGTCGATGCGCAGTTGATGGCCTCGTGCGCCGCACAGGCTGCGCAGCTCGCGCTCTTCGTCCTTGACGAGCTTGCCCAAGGCCGCTGCCGCGTCCTCGGCACGCCTGTGCATGTCGCGGGTGCTCTGCAGCCTCGCCGCCTGCTGCTCAAGCTGGGTCGTCGTCGCCGATGCCATGGGGGCGGGGGGGTGCCATGGCCTGGCGCCAGGCCCTCAACAAGTGGCTTGCAAGCTGCCTCAGCGTGGCTGCATGCACTGTCGTGAGCCTGTACAGGCCTACGAGCCAGAGCCCGACTGCGGCTGCCCACACAGCGCTCGATGCAGCATGCTCGCTCGGGAACTTGTAGACGGGGCTCACGAGGCTGTGCACAAAGCTCGAGCTCACAGGCACGCCCCGCAGCGTGCACTCGAGCCAGGTGAGGCAGCACGCGTCGTCGTTGAGTGCCCAGTGCAAGAACAGAAAGGGCATCATGAGCGCATGGAGGAGCGCCGCGTCGCACGAGCCGACCCAGGGGACGAGCACAACCCAAGCCATCAGCGCGATGTGCACGGCGCGCACGCAGGCTGCTGCCGCTGCCAGCAGCACCATATACTGCGCCCCATGCATTTTATTCGACCGACGAGGCCCCCGTCTGGGACCAGGCCAAAGCGCTCGTCGTCGGCGGCGGCTGGGCGGTGCAGCACGGCATCGGCCTCCTTGCAATAGGCGGCCACGCCGCGCAAGCTGCGGCCAAGCCGTGCATGCACGCCCGAGAGCTGGCGGGCATGCACGACCTCGAGCGTGTCGGCGTCGAGGGCATGCGTCGCATGCTCGAGCAGCGCCAGTGCCTCGCTCCATGGCCAGGCCGACCAGTGGCTAGAGCTATGTGGAGGCCCAGGCAGCGCCCCGGTAAGCGGCGCCAAAGCCACTTGTGCCCGGCCCTGGGGTGCAGCAGCAGCACCCCCCCCCCCACAATGGCGGCCGCCCTCGACTTCCAGGTCTTTGCCTGGGATGCGCGCGATGCCGAAGGCACGCACCTCGACATCGCAAGCAAGCGCACGACAAAGACCTTTACGCACATCATCGACGCCTATGGCCGCACGGCCGACGGCCGCACCGTGTGTGCACACGTCACGTTCATGCCCTACTTTTTCGTCAGCATAGAGGGCGTCGCGCATGCCGCCGTCGCCAGGCTCAAGGACGAGCTCGCCGCCAAGCTCGGCGAGCGCAGCAGGCCCAGGGTCAGCACGGTCAGGCGCAAGCGCTTCTACGGCTTCACCGATGGCGCGCTCGAGAGCTTCCTGCTCCTCCGCTTCCCAAGCATGAAGGCCATGCGCCGCGCAGCCGTGCTCGCGACCGAGGCAGGCCATGCGCTCTCCGAGTCCAATGTGCCGCCCGTGCTCAGGCTCTTGCACGTGCGCGACCTGCCATCGGTCGGCTGGGTCTCGTGCACGGCCCAAGCGCCGCTCGACAATGGCGTCGCCCATGCACGCAAGTGCACGACCTGCGACCTCGAGTTTGTCTGCGACTACCGAGACCTGCACCCACTTGCCGAGCCAAGGACCGACAACGCGCCGCTCGTCGTCGCAAGCTTTGACATCGAGTGCATCAGCGAGTGCGGAGGCTTCCCCAACGCCCTCGAGCCTGGCTGCCCCATCATCATGATTGCGACGACGTTTTGGCGCATCACAGAGCCAGAGCCCTACCGACGCCACCTCGCCTGCCTCGGCAGCCCAGAGCCAAGCGAGGGCGTCGACACGCAGGCATGCACGAGCGAGAGCGAGCTCCTTGTCGCATGGGCCAATGCCCTGCGCAGCGAGCAGGCCGACATCCTGACCGGCTACAACATCTTTGGCTTCGACCTCAAGTACTGCTTTGACAGGGCCGCCATCAATGGCGCGCTCGGCCCCCACCTGCACGCCGCCGCAAGCCACCCGGCGCCGCCAATCAAGAGGTTTGCCTTCCTCGTCGCGGGCAAGCGGACCGACCACATGGCCGAGATGCAGATGCGCAAGCTCGAGAGCTCGGCCTATGGAGCCAACGAGTTCTACACGCCCACGACGCCAGGCATGCTCCAGCTCGACCTGCTCGCCATCATCAAAAAGGAATACAAGCTCGGCTCGTACAAGCTCGACGCCGTCGCCAGCCACTTCCTCGGCGACCGCAAGGTCGACCTGCCCATCAAGGAGATGTTTGCACTCTACAAGAGCGGCACGCCGGCAGCGCTGCGCACGGTCGCCGAGTACTGCGTCAAGGACACCGAGCTGCCAATCAGGCTGCTACGCAAGCTCGCCATCCTGCCAAACATGATGGAGATGGCCAAGGCCGTGCACGTGCCGCTCGACTTTCTGGTCTTCCGAGGCCAGCAGATCAAGGTCTTCTCAATCATCCTCAAGCGAGCGCGCGCCGCCGGCTACGTCTGCCCGACCAAGCCGCTCATCAACAAGACCGAAAAGTACACCGGCGCCACCGTGCTCGAGGCCAAGGTCGGCGCCCACTTTGGGCACATCGCATGCCTCGACTTTGCGAGCCTCTACCCATCGATCATCAGGGCCCACAACATGTGCCACTCGACAATCGTGCTCGACGAAGCACGCTACGGACGGCTCGACGGCAAGGTCGAGTACGCCACCTACGACCTTGGCGATGGCTCGTCGGCCAAGTTTGCAGTAGCCTACACCAGCGACGGCTCGCCAGTGCCATCCCTCCTGCCAGCCATGCTTGCCGACCTGGCCGAGTACCGTGCACAGGCAAGGAGGCTCCAAAAGCAGGCCAAGGAGCAGGGCGACGGCTTCCTCGAGTCGCTCTACAACGGCAAGCAGCTTGCCTACAAGGTCACCATGAACTCGCTCTACGGCTTTTGCGGGGCCGCCAACGGCCTGCTGCCATGCGTGCCAATCGCAGCAACCGTCACAACGATCGGCCGCAACATGATCGACGCGACGCGCAAGCAGGTCGAGCAATACTATGCACACCTCGGAGCCAAGGTCATCTACGGCGACAGCGTGGCAGGCTACACGCCAGTCCTCGTCCGAGCCAAAGAGGGCCACATCGCCTGCATGGCCATCGAGGACCTGGCACTGCTGCCAGGCGCCGGCACATGGCAGCGCGTCGGCGGCGGCGACAAGGAGGCATGCGAGCTCGAAGCAGGCACCGAGGCCTGGACCGAGGCCGGATGGACGCCAATACAGCGCGTGCTGCGCCATGCGTGTGGCAAGCCACTCGTGCGCGTCGTGACAGCTGCAGGCATCGTCGACGTCACAGAGGACCACAGCCTCCTGCTCCAAGACGGCACGCCCATCGCGCCTCGCGACGTCAAGGCAGGCACGACGCAGCTCATGCATGCACCGCTGCGCCTGCCCCCCGGCCCCGTCGACAAGAGCCTGACAGCAGCGCAGGCACGCATCATGGGCATGTACTTTGGAGGAGGCACGCGGCGGCGCAACAACGAGAGCTGGGCCCTAGTGGCCAAGACGCGCGAAGCCCTCGCGCCCTACAAGCAGCTCTGCGAGCAGGCCTACCCATGCCAGTCGTGGAGCGTCTTCCAGACGGCCGTCGACGGCAGGCTTGCCTCGTTCAGCCTGCTGCCAACCAACGCCGTTGGGCCATGGCTGGCAGCCTATGACGAGGTCGAGCAAGACGACAAGGTGCCAATGGCCGTCATCCTTGGGCCGCCGCAGGTCAGGGCCGCCTTCCTACAAGGCCTCAAGGACTCGGGCATGGCACGCATCGCAAGCAGCGGCTACTGGGCCGTCGCGCCCTCGAGCCACCTTGCAGCCATGACCATTGCCATGCTGGCACAGGCAAGCGGCAAGGCCGTCCTCATGCGCAGCGCCAGCGCCACAAGCATCGAGCTCGAGTTTGGGCCCAAGCCCGTGCAGGCGCCACATGCCGTGCAAAAGGTGTTTGCACTGCCACAGCCGCCCGCACATGCCTACGTCTACGACCTCACGACCGGCAACCACCACTTCCATGCCGGCATCGGCAGCCTCATCGTGCACAACACCGACAGCGTCATGTGCGACTTTGGCGTCGACGACCTGGCCGAGGCCTTCAGGCTCGGCGAAGAGGCAGCGCAGCGCATCACGGCCAACTTCAAGGCGCCCATCTGCCTCGAGTTTGAAAAGTGCCAGAGCCCCTTCCTGCTCTACAGCAAAAAGAGGTACGCCAGCCTCAAGTACACGAGCCCAGACGAGCCTGGCAGCGTCGACGCCAAGGGCATCAGCATCGTCAGGCGCGACAGCTGCGCCCTCGTCCGCAACACGACCAAGCAAGCCCTCGACCTCATCCTCATCCACCGAGACCCAGAGCAGGCAGGCCGCGTCATCAAGGACGCAGCAGCACGACTCCTTGCTGGCCAAGTGCCAGTCGAAGAGCTTGTCATGAGCAAGGCACTGAGAGGCAGCTACAAGGCAGGCATCTTGCAGCCACACGACGTCGTGCGAAGCAAGATTGCAGCACGAAGCCCTGGCGAAGAACCAAGGCCAGGCGACAGAGTCGAGTTTGTCTATGTCGAGGGCGACGACATGCGCCAAAACGTGACGTGCCGAGCCGAAGACCCGGCGCATGTCCTCGCCACAGGCGCCAAGGTCGACTACCTGCACTACCTCTCGCTGCTCAAGAGCGCCCTTGCCGACACAGTCGAGGTCCTCAGCCCAGATCTAGACGGCACTTTTGGCGACATTGGAGAAGAGGCCTTTGTCAAGGCCCGCAAGTTCCGCGAGGCACACGCATCCAACGTGCGCAAGGGCCAGACCGAGATGACGAGCTTCTTTGCGCCGGCGCCGGCAGCAGACCCATTCGTCGACGACGGCGGCGACCTCTAAGCGCCCGCAGGCTTGGTCTTGGTCGTGCACATGCGCGTGCCGCAGTGCGAGCACGTGCCCTTGACCATCGGGCGCCCGTTGCGCGCCACAAAGCCCTCTGCGCCGAGCATGTCGCGCTTGCCCTTGCAGCGCATGCAGTATGCGGTGGCGGTGGCGGCAAACGAGGGCCCTGGCATGGCACTCGGGCCTCAAAGATTTTACTTGCTTTGGACGAGCGCCCGCAGCTCAGTGACTTGCTGGTCAAGGTGCTTGATGCAGGCACACAGTAGCGGCGCAAACTTTTCGTAGCGGATGATGTGGTAAAGGTTGCCGTCAAGGAGAGGGACGGCATCCGTCACGTATGGGTATGATGCAGTAACCTCTTGGGCAATGAAGCCATGGTCGCGCAGACCCTGACGCGACGTGCTCGGGATGTCATGCTTCCATGTAAACTCGACAGGCCTCAGCCCCTGCACGATGCGCATTGCAGCGCCAAGCTCGATCGGGCTGACGTCTTGCTTGAGCCGCGCATCAGAAAGGCTGCCCGACGAAACAATGTCACCTGTGACCATCAAATTGCCGTTCTCATGCTGCATCGTCGTCTGGGTGCCAGTGTACCACCTGTACCTTGCCCCACCTGGCACCGAGCCCCAAAGCGTGGCCGTGTCGAGGCCAAAGCCGTAGGGCACCGTCGCCGCATTGCCGGCTTGCAAGCGGATGCGCTCGCCTGCACTTGAGTTGACGGCAGGGGTCGAGAGGCCCGTGGCGCCAAAGAGCAGAACGTTGCTGATCGTGTTTGAGGACGACGAACCGCCGCCGCCGCCACTCATCACCAGGTCATAGACAGTCTTGACTGCATTGGCCGTGGCTGCTACACTCGTCGAACTATTGCTGGTGGCATCACTGAGCTGGACTATGCCAGCTGCTGTTGTCGAAGCTGCGCTCCCACTGAACTGGCCATTTGCAAAGACGAGCCCAGCGCCTGCCGACAGCGTCGAGCGCACCCTTGCGTTTGAGAAGTATTGGTTCACAGTCCCTTCGGCCAGGGCATCGGTCGAGGCCGGCCGGTTGTTAAAAGCGGCTCTCACGGCATTGGCCGTTGCTGCGTTGGCTGTCGAGCTGTCGCTCGTCGAGTCGCTGAGCTGCACTATGCCAGCTGCCGTCGTCGAAGCTGCGCTCCCACTGAACTGGCCATTTGTAAAGGAGAGCCCGGCACCAGCCGACAGGGTCGAGCGCACCCTTGCGTTTGAGTAATAAAGATTAACAGTCCCTTCGGCCAGGGCATCGGTCGAGGCCGGCCTGTTGTTGAAGGCTGCTCTCACAGCATTGGCCGTTGCTGCTACACTTGTTGAGCTGTTGCTTGTCGAGTCGCTGAGCTGGGCACTAAAGACGCCATTCGTGTAAGTGAGCCCAGCACCTGCAGAAAGAGTCGAGTGCACCCTTGCGTTCGAATAGTATAGATTGGTTGATCCTTCGGTCAGGGCATCAGCCGTGGCCGGCCGGTTGTTGAAGGCGGCTCTCACGGCATTGGCCGTTGCTGCCACACTTGTCGAGCTCTCAGTTGTCGAGTCGCTGAGCTGGACTATGCCAGCTGCTGTCGTCGAAGCAGCGCTTGCAACAAAGACGCCATTAGTAAAGGTGAGCCCAGCACCTGCGGAGAGAGTCGAGCGCACTCTTGCGTTCGAATAGTATAGATTGGTTGTCCCTTCGGCTAGGGCATCAGCCGTGGCCGGCCTGTTGTTAAAGGCGGCTCTCACAGCATTGGCCGTTGCTGCGTTGGCTGTCGAGTTGTCGCTCGTCGAGTCGCTGAGCTGCACTATGCCAGCTGCTGTCGTCGAAGCAGCGCTTGCAACAAAGACGCCATTAGTGAAGGTGAGCCCTGTACCTGCCGACAGAGTCGAGCGTACTCTTGCATTCGAATAGTATAGATTGGTTGTCCCTTCGGCTAGGGCATCAGCCGTGGCCGGCCTGTTGTTAAAGGCGGCTCTCACAGCGTTGGCCGTTGCTGCCACACTTGTCGAGCTGTTGCTTGTCGAGTCGCTGAGCTGGGCACTAAATACGCCATTCGTGAAGGTGAGCCCAGCACCTGCAGAGAGAGTCGAGCGCACTCTTGCGTTCGAATAGTATAGATTGGTTGTCCCTTCGGTCAGGGCATCAGCCGTGGCCGGCCTGTTGTTAAAGGCGGCTCGCACAGCATTGGCTGTTGCTGCCGCAGTTGTTGAGCTATCGTTTGTCGAGTCACTGAGCTGGACTATGCCAGCTGCTGTCGTCGACGCTGCGCTCCCACTAAACTGGCCATTGGCAAAGACGAGGCCAGCACCTGCCGACAGCGTCGAGCGCACCCTTGCGTTTGAGTAATAAATATTCACAGTCCCTTCGGCCAGGGCATCGGTCGAGGCCGGCCTGTTGTTAAAAGCGGCTCTCACGGCATTGGCCGTTGCTGCGTTGGTTGTCGAGCTATCGGTGGTCGAGTCGCTGAGCTGCACTATGCCAGCTGCTGTCGTCGAGGCAACATTCGCACTGAACTGGCCATTTGCAAAGACGAGCCCAGCACCAGCCGACAGCGTCGAGCGCACCCTTGCGTTCGAGAAGTATTGATTAACAGTCCCTTCGGCCAGGGCATCCGTCGAGGCCGGCCTGTTGTTGAAGGCTGCCCTCACAGCATTGGCCGTCGCTGCCACAGTTGTTAAGCTATTGGTTGTTGAGTCGCTGAGCTGCACTATGCCAGCTGCTGTCGTCGAGGCAACATTCGCACTGAACTGGCCATTTGCAAAGACGAGCCCAGCGCCTGCCCACAGGGTCGAGCGCACTCTTGTGTTTGAGAAGTATTGATTAACTGTCCCTTCGGCCAGGGCATCGGTCGAGGCCGGCCTGTTGTTGAAGGCTGCCCTCACAGCGTTGGCCGTCGCTGCCACAGTTGTTAAGCTATCGGTTGTTGAGTCGCTGAGCTGCACTATGCCAGCGGTTGTCGTCGAAGCAGCGCTTGCGCTGAACTGGCCATTTGCATAGACGAGCCCAGCGCCTGCCGACAGGGTCGAGCGCACTCTCGTGTTTGAGTAGTATAGATTCGCAATGCCTTCGGCCAAGGCATCCGTCGAGGCCGGCCTGTTGTTGAAGGCTGCCCTCACAGCATTGGCCGTCGCTGCCACAGTTGTTAAGCTATCGCTCGTCGAGTCGCTGAGCTGCACTATGCCAGCTGCCGTCGTCGAAGCAGCGCTTGCGCTGAACTGGCCATTTGCGAAGACGAGCCCGGCGCCTGCCGACAGGGTCGAGCGCACTCTCGTGTTTGAGTAGTATAGATTCGCAATGCCTTCGGCCAGGGCATCGGTCGAGGCTGGCCTGTTGTTGAATGCTGCTCTCACAGCATTGGCTGTTGCTGCCATAGCTGTCGAGCTATCGGTGGTTGAGTCGCTGAGCTGGGCACTAAAGACGCCATTCGCGTAAGCAAGCCCGGTGCCTGCCGCCAGCGTCGAGCGCACCCTTGCGTTTGAGTAATAAAGATTAACAGTCCCTTCGGCCAAGGCATCCGTCGAGGCCGGCCTGTTGTTGAAGGCTGCCCTCACAGCATTGGCTGTCGCTGCCACAGCTGTCGAGCTATCGGTGGTTGAGTCGCTGAGCAGGGCACTAAAGACGCCGTTCGCGTAGGTGAGCCCGGTGCCTGCCGACAGGGTCGAGCGCACCCTTGCGTTTGAGAAGTATTGATTAACAGTCCCTTCGGCCAAGGCATCCGTCGAGGCCGGCCTGTTGTTAAAGGCTGCCCTCACAGCATTGGCCGTCGCTGCGTTGGCTGTCGAGCTGTCGCTCGTCGAGTCGCTGAGCCTGACTATGCCAGTTGCCGTCGTCGAAGCAGCGCTTGCGCTGAACTGGCCATTTGCATAGACGAGCCCGGTGCCTGCCGACAGGGTCGAGCGCACCCTTGTGTTTGAGTAATAAAGATTAACAGTCCCTTCGGCCAAGGCATCCGTCGAGGCCGGCCTGTTGTTGAAGGCTGCCCTCACAGCATTGGCCGTCGCTGCGCTTGCTGTCGAGCTGTCGCTCGTCGAGTCGCTGAGCAGGGCACTAAAGACGCCGTTCGCGTAGGTGAGCCCGGTGCCTGCCGACAGGGTCGAGCGCACCCTTGTGTTTGAGAAGTATTGATTAACAGTCCCTTCGGCCAAGGCATCCGTCGAGGCCGGCCTGTTGTTAAAGGCTGCCCTCACAGCATTGGCCGTCGCTGCGTTGGCTGTCGAGCTGTCGCTCGTCGAGTCGCTGAGCCTGACTATGCCAGCTGCCGTCGTCGAAGCAGCGCTTACGCTGAACTGGCCATTTGCATAGACGAGCCCGGTGCCTGCCGACAGCGTCGAGCGCACCCTTGCGTTTGAGTAGTATAGATTCACAGTCCCTTCGGCCAGGGCATCGGTCGTGGGCGGCCTGTTGTTGAATGCTGCTCTCACAGCATTGGCTGTTGCTGCCACAGTTGTCGAGCTATCGGTGGTTGAGTCGCTGAGCTGCACTATGCCAGCTGCCGTCGTCGACGCAGCGCTCGCACTGAACTGGCCATTAGCGAAGACGAGGCCAGCGCCAGCCGAGAGGCTTGCGCGTGCACGTTCGGCGGTAAAGTAGTAGTTGGTTGCTCCGCCTGGCAGGTCGTCGGCGGTGCGTGGGCGGTCTTTGAGGTCGGAGTAGCTGGCGCCAAAGACGTTGCCGTTCTCGAGGTTGATGTTGCCGACCAGGAGCTGGATGTTGCCGTTGGTGAGCAGCACGTTGCCATTGGCAATGTAGAGGCGCTCTGGGGCAGCGCCCTGTCCGAGCTCTCCCATCGTCACGCCGATGGCGAGCTTGTCCCTGACATATGCATCGTCATTGGCATGCACATCGTTGCTGGTCATGCTGCCGGTTGCGCTGATCTCGCTGGCCTGCACCGTGCCGACCGTGCTTATGCTCGCCACGACGACGTTGCCCACGAGTGTGAGGTTTGTCCTCATCTGTGTGTTGCCGAGGACGGCAGGGCTTGGTTGCGTGCTGTCGCCACTACTTGGCGGGCGCTTTGGGACGGTCACCGCGACGGAGCTGAGGCGTGACATTGTGTATCGAGCCGCTATAGGTACGAGGGAATTAATAATGCAGGGGCCGCCGCCGGCTCAGCCGCGCGCGTCAACGACGGCCTCCATTGCCTTGTAGGGCACGGTCGCCTGGCCGAGCTCGCGCAGGTACATGTCAAGGTCGCGTGGCAAGTACTTGTACTCGACGCGTGGCGGGCAGCGGTTGAGGAGCTCGTTGGCGATGATGAGCGTGATGCCCATGAAGAACAAGAGCATGAGGCACAGCCGCATGGTTGGTTGGGCTGTGGCAAGATAAGTTGGCAGCGCGCAGGGCGCACGCCGTTTTTTCCTGCGCCACCCTTCACAAAATGGAGCTCGCCGTGCTCGCCGGGCTCGCGTATGCAGGCTACCAGATGGCGAGGCGCACGCCTCACGTAAGGCTGCATGCCGCCACCGCCAGCGGCGGCCACGACGAAGACGACGATATGGCACCAGAGGCCCTCAAGGAGCGTTGGGAGGATGCCAAGCGGCCACTCAAGACGGGCATGTTTGCCAACAAGTGGCTCGTAGAGGAAGACCCAGTCCCGTTCTTCAAGAGCGCGGCGACGCAGCACACGAGCGACGTGCACAAGGATATGAAGCTTGCGCTCTTCACGGGCGAAAAGCCCTCGAATGGCGTCATGCCGTTTGGGTTCAGGTCGAGCAAGGCAGGCGCCGAGGTCCCACAAATATGGAAGCCACAGGAGACGGCAAGCGGCGCCCCGCTCGGCTTTAGTGGCTCGGCCGGCACGCTACAGTTTACGCCCGACACGTCGAGGCTGCAGGCGTCGTCGATCCAGAACAACGTCCACCCGCTCGGCGCGCCACAGCAGGTGGCACCAGACAGGGACCCTCTGCTCAGGGTGATGCCCACCAACACGTCGACCAAGATGCCTGGCTTGCTACAGGGGCTCACGCCAGGCGGCTACAACCATGCGGGTTTTGACGCATCAAAGCAGCCACTCGCAGCCCCCACGACGGCGACGACATCTATGACGGCTCACCCTGACTCACTGCAAAGGTCCGTGGCCATGCCCGTACTCAATCAACCGACGTCGACAATCGCTAGGGAAGGGCCGGTGCAGCCTCAAGGCACGCACATGCGAGCCGAAGGCGGAAGCAGATCCATGGCGGAGGCACGGGCACGCGGGCCCATGCCATATGCACCCTACTTGGCTACCGCCACACGCGTGCCCTCGGAGCTTGCAGTTGAGCGCCACTACGGCGGCGGCGGCAACGCACCATCAGGCCAGCTGGCCTTTGGGCAGGCCCGAGCTATTGGCGCTGCTCCAGCGGCTGCTTCACTTGCACGAAGCACGACCACCCAAGGCCAGCAGCAGCAAGCCGGGACCATACGCAATGCCCGTGCCATGGCCACACAACACGCTACGCCCGCGGCTGCCTACACAGTGGCGCGCCATGCTCATGGCGGCAGCACGATGCCAGGGTTTGCTGGGGCTTCAGTAGCAGCCGCTGCCTCGGCCTCAGCCATGGCCACTGCCACGCGGGCGGCCGCTGACGGCGACACTGCAGCCGTAGTTGGCAAGCTGCCGGTCGGCCAAAGCAGGGCCCTTGTGCCGCCACGGGCATCGGCGCCGGTACAGCCAACGGATGCGCCGAGGCCACGACAGTTGACGCCACATGCACACGAGCCAGCCTCCAACCGATACTTGGCTACAACAGGGCGTAGCGAAGCAGCAGCCTGGGGCTCGTCGCATAGGCACCAGCAACTTGGTGGCAGCGCGAGCCACAATGCTGGCGTGCCGACAAGGATTGCCGGCAGAGGCTCGGCGCCTACAGAGGCTGTCGCCAAAGGGCGCAAGGCCTCGGAGACGGCAAGTGCGCCCATGGGCATGGCCCGCGCAGCGCCGGCGGCCGCTGCTGCTCCCTTTGAGGAGGCAAGCGCTGCTGTGCAGCGTGCCAGGCAGTCGGTGCATGGCGGGCCTGTGCCGATTGCCTTTGCGCGCGCCGCCGCCGCCGCCGCCGCTGCTGTGCAGAGCATGCCCGCGCCAGCGACCACAGCACAGCCCATGAGGGGGGCAGAGGCAGTCGCCGTGCCTTATCGCCGTGGTGCTGCCATTGCCGCGCTGCTGCCTTCACCTGCCGTCGCCACCGACAGCCGCAAGGTGCCTTCTGTGCCAGGCGTAGCAGCAGCAGGCACTGCCGTGCGTCGTCATGATGGCGCTGCCATGCCTGCTGGCCAGGCCACGCAGCCAGCGATCAAGGCCGAGCATGCCAATGACGAGAGCATGTTCCTCATCATGAACAAGTCGGCGCCAATCCCCAACCAGCAGCGCCTTGTGCAGGAGCGAGAAGGAGCGAGCACCTGCCGCACGCCCCTCGTCGTCGTAGGCGAGGCGCCCATGCAGGCGGTCCGGCCTAGCCAGCTCCATGTCAGCTCCTTGATGGCAACGACGATGACGGCAGCGAGAAAGCTTGGAGGCGAGCAGCCGAGGCCGCAACACCGGCTCAGGCCGCTGCAGCAGCAGCCGGCACCACCACAAGCCACGACGGCCCCCAAGCGGGGCGGGGGCGATGCGGAAGGCATGTGACCAAAACATCTCGCATGCACGCTGTGGATGGCAGCCACTGGCAAGCCCCTCGTGACGCTCGACCTTTTCAGCGGCATTGCCGGCATCACGCATGCACTGCAGGGCATCGTGGCGCCGGCCATGTATTGCGACATCGACAAGTATGCACACAAGGTGCTGGCACGGCTCATGAGCAAGGGGTTGATCCCAAAGGCGCCGGTCTGGGACGACGTGCGCACGCTTGGCAAGGCCCAGCTCGCCGGCAAGCAAATCGACATGATCGTCAGCAGCTGGCCGTGCGTCGGCTTCAGCAACATGGGCAAGCGCGCCCACTTTGAGGAGGCCGGCTCGAGCCTGTTTTATGAAACGATGCGCCTCGTCGACATTGCCAAGCCCAAGGCCATCTTTTTCGAAAACGTGCCGCAGGTCATGCAAGAGCTGGCCGAGGTGCGCGAGCAGCTCGTCGTCAAGCGCAAGTTCCAGCTGCGGTGGTGCATCGTGCCTGCCTATGCCGTCGGCGCGCACCACTCTCGCGAGCGCTGGTTTTGCCTCGCGACGCGCCCTGGGTTCCGGCTCGATGTGGCGTCGCCGGGCTTGCGCTTCAAGCACAGGGTCGATTGGGCCAAGGAGCCAGCGCGCACGTCGTGCACGGTGACGCAGGCCGAGGTCAACCTGAGGTGCTTTGCGCTGGGCAATGCCGTCGTGCCAGAGTGCGTGCGCAAGGCCTTCTTCTACCTGGCTTCGGGCGGGCGCCAGCAAGATGCGCTTGCTCCAGCCCTTGCATACCGGCCATCGCCGCTAGTCCGGCCGCTTGCGGCGACGGCTGCGGCGGCGCTGCCGCGCTTTGGCTTTGTCGATGCCGGCACCAACGCCTTGTACCCGATGGAGCCAATGGCACTGCCGCCCAAGCACGATCTGAAGCTCGTGTTTGACCCGACGCTCGTCGAGCTGCCTGCCAGGGTGTCTTTTGACCAGCGGCACCCAGTGCTCGAGCAGCCTCAAACAGCGGCCCTGTGGGCGACGCCTCGGGCCGGCATGACCCAGGCAGGCTGCGTCCTGACGGAGCGCCTGTGCCGAGACCTGCCCTCGCAAGTGCGTTTTGAGCGGCGCACGGCCAACCGCATGTGCCCGACCAGCCCAGAGTGGGTCGAGTGGCTGATGGGCTTCCCGTGTGGCTGGACGCTGAGCGAAGCGACTTGAGGAGGGGCTCGGCGCCGAGCAGTAGTCGGATGGGTGGCAAAGATGCGTTCATTGCCGTGCAGAGCGTCGCATGCTGCGCTGGGCTGCATCCATATCAGGACAGGTCGGCGGCGCTGCTGCGCAAGGCCGCCCAGTTGCGCAACGCGCCGGCGCTGGGGGCGACGGCTGCGGCTGACCCCTTGCTCGCGCGCTTCCCAAGCGTCGCCGAGGGCGTGGCAGCCATCCCCAAAGGGTGCACGTTGCAGGAGTGCCAACATGCTGTGACGCGCATTGTCGACGGCTTTGTCGGGCTCAATGGCCTCGAAAACGAGCAGCAGCTAGCCGACCTGGGCGAGGCCGTGCGCGACGCCGCGTTTCGCAAGTGCAACACGCGGCCGACGCTGGCGCAGCTCACGACGGCGATGTCATGGGTATCTCATACCCATGGCATTGCCCTCAGCGTGCCGCGCACGAGCTTCCACAAGAGGCCACTCGACGGGCTGCCGGGCTGGTACTTGTGTGGGTCGGCCGACCTCGTCGGCGATGGCCTCGTCGTCATCACCAAGCTGAGGCTCAGCCGCCTCAAGTATGCGCTCGCCCCTCACGAGGAGGCTCACCTACAGGCGCTCATGCACCTGATGGACGTGCAGAGCGCCGCCCTACTTGAGGTCCATGCGACAGAGGGCATGTCGATGCAGAGACTGGATCGCAAGGCTGAGGAGTGGGCCAGCCTCACTGCGGCGCTGCTCTCCTTCGCCCAGGAGGCACTGGTGGAGGCAGCGCGTCCTGAATCAACTTGTTGACGGCGTTTCTGATGCCCTCGTCTGAGATTGCTGTTGTTGTGAAGTAAAACCAGGATTTGTCGGTGGCTTGCAGTACACGACCTCGTAAGATTCATCATGGCGTTTGGCGTTTGTCACGAAGCCTTGCTGACGTTCTTGTGCCTGCAGCTTGAGGAGTACTACTTTCCTCTATATTTGCTGTTCCCGTTGTAGCTGCAAGCTTCGCTATAGCATCCTTTATCAACTTCTCGACGGCTATTTTGGTGGCCTGGTTTGAGATTGCTGTTGTTTCGAAGTAAAACCAATAGGTTCTTAGTCCCTTTGGTTGTTTGCAGTACACGACCCGGTAAGATCCTTTACTCTCTGCAAGTTCACGCACCATGAAACCGGAACCGCTCTGTTTTGATGGGTCCGGGTCCGGGATGGCTATCATTCCTCCCGACTTGCGTGTATTGTATGCTGCGTACTGGGTGGATCGCTTGCCACTATCAATGTGCCAAGGGTGTTCTGTACTCATATCTGTCAATGGTTGCACCCAATCGTCAATGAATGTTGCAATATCTGTAGGTTCCCTGAATTCATTCAATGCCTTTGTGAGCGAGTACGAAGTCCTGACCCAAAGGACGCCTTCGTTTCCAAGACCCTCATATTCCACAAGATGATTGTCCATCAGGGTCTTGCATAGATCCTTGATGTAGTCGCATTTAGCGTCTACATCGTATTCCGGGCGATCGACGAGGCCTATTCTCTTGCACTCTTCCAACACAAACTTGAAGTTTGATTTATCGCTGTCCCCAGCAAACTGATCCTTGACGCTTTCCAAAGCCTCAAATGTTTCGGCCATAGCTTTGCCTATGTGCTCATTGCAGTCCGATTTGAATTTATCTTGTTCCACTGTGGCGTAGTAAAGTGTAGCATCGCTTAAATTCTGCGATAGCCCAGAGTAGCCGTGATACATACGGTCACCCTCAAGAATGATTATGATTGGTTGTAGTTTTCGAATTTTACGCGTAATGGAGTATACTGATCTTGACGTTTTGGGCACAAGCGCTACATGGGCTGGTTGCAGAAACCACCTGGATTCTGCGCCGGCGGCAATGATGTCTGCCAGTGATGTTGATGAACCCCAGGTGGGCGGGCTGTGTGTCGCTGGAGGCTCTGAGTTCTCCTGATTTTCAGCGTCAACAAACGCTTGGTGTCTGGTGGCTAGAGATGCGGCATCTGCTTTCCCTTTTGTAGTAAGGTTGGCTGGTTCTTCAGCATCGAATCTATCAACAGCCGCATTCAAACCCTCCCATTTCTGGACGTACTGCGCCGCAACCGGACTAGCGTCGAGTACCGAAGGGCCAACCTCAGGTGCGCTGACGGGATCGAGTGGAACAGCTTGCCGGGCAGCTTGTTGCTTGCTGTTGGCACTCTCTCTGACTGCGGCTTCATACAGAGTCGCTATGTTGTTCGCGAGTTCCGTTATTACTTCGGCGACTGCCTTCGCGGAGACAACTTCCAAATCTGCCGCAGCTGTCTTAAACTGTTCCTCGGCCTGGATCACGGCTTCAGCGATCAATTTGGCATCTTTTTGTGCGTTCAGGTCATCCGACAGTGCTTCAAATCCTTGCATGCATCGTAAAGTAAGCAACAACGCGTCATGCACGCTAAAAGCGTAACAGGTGTGGATGTCGTTGACTGCATCCACCTTTTTCTTTAAGTCCGTGACATCCTCGGGCACCTCTGGATAAAACGCCAAAGATACGGTAAAATCATAGCTTCGCGCGCTGTATTCGACTGTTAAATCTTTGGTATACCATGCTTTGTCTGCCCTAAGTCTTTCTAACGCGACCGATGCCTTGGTTGCTATAGTTTTTCGATGTGCCTCTGCATTTGCCTCTTCCTTTTTCTTTGCCTCTGCCTGTTGCTGTGCCCCGCTGGTCTGCGCTCCCTTGTCGTCCGGTTGTGCCTTTGTAGCTTTGCTTGCAGTTTTTGGATCCTCTGGGGTCGACCCAGTGCCCCGCCAAAATAAACTGTAACCTGAACGGCCCGGTGGTGCAATCTTTTCAGTCGTCTTTGGAGCTGTGCTGTTGGCCTCTGGGGTCGACCCAGTGGCCTTCCTAAGTAAACTGAACGACCGAACTCGATCGTACAAAGACATTGTCGCGCCGGTCTTCTTCGGCGCGACGGTCTCCTTCGGCGCGACGGCCTGACCCGGCGGCGCGACGGCCTGACCCGGCGGCGCGACGGCCTGACCCGGCGGCGCGACGGTCTGACCCGCCGTCGCGCCGGTCTTGATCGCCGTCGCGCCGGCCTGACCCGGCCGCACTACGGCCTGAGCCGGCGGCGCGCCGGCCTGACCCGACGAGGATGTCGCTCCATGACCTGTATGAGCGGATGTTGGCTCAACAATGAGACGGATGCTTGGGATGACAGATGATTGCGCGTATGTGGTTGGCACCTGTGTGAAGGTGCAGTTGTATTGTGCAACGTTCATGCGCATGTTGAGCTTCATGGCGTCGGCAGTGAGGTATCGCTGGAGCCACACTTGTTGCAAGAGCGGGCTCGCCGTGCAGTGCCAGCCCTGCCACTCCTTGTACAAGTCGTCGCCTGGCTTGCTCACGGCCCTGTTGGTCGTCATGGGCTTGCAGTCGCAATCGTCGGCCACCGGCCTGGCACGGTAGTGTTCCAGATGCAGCTGAACGGCCACATGGTGCAGGTTGTCCGTGTCCACGACAAAGCCATCGCATGCCTCAAACACCTGCCGCTGCAGCAGCTCGAGTACAATGTGACGCAAGATCATGCTCAGCTTGAGCACCTTGGCGCAAGGCCGGCGCATGTCTTCGACGAGCTTGCGCGCATAGTCCTTGTCGCCCCTCGTGCGCGCGACCGACTGTAGTGCCCGCTCAAAGTCGGCCATCTGTGGCTCAATGATGTCGACGGCAGTGAGCGTCTTGCAGGCCGCCACGTCCATCCATCGGTGCGTGCAGCGCAGCCTCTGGACGACATGGACCACAAAGGTAGCAGCATCGCTGGGCTTCATGCCGGGCTGGGTCCACACGTGCGTAGCCACGCACAGCAACATGTTGCAAAAGTTGACCCACGTCTCGGCCGGCGGCACGTACCTGATCTCGCATGTCCTCTTGTTCTGCAGCGCCGTGAAGCCCTTGTGGTTGCGGCGCGCGTCGTCGGCAATCTCGTGCAGGTAGGTGAGCAGCGGCTGCAGAGTCGAGGCTTCCTTCAGTGTATCCAAGGTGCTTTGGCTGACGCCGCCGAGCGGCCCTTCCCACCAGCTCGGCTCTTGCAGCGGGCTGCTTGCCGTGGCGAGCTTGCATTGTGATGGCGTTGTGTTGGCAATGCGCAGCGGCCTGTCTGGTGGCGGGCAGTTTGGCCTGGCACTGCACGCAGGCGTGCACACGGCAAGGCATGGCGAAGGCGTCGACGTCGCCGTGCATGAGGGCGTGCACGTGCGCCTGGCAAGCAGCTCGTCATGCAGCTGTGCCTTGGTCTTGCCACTCGTGGATATGCCAGCGCGCCGCCCGAGTGCCACTAGCTCTTCCTTTGTGTGCAGGCTGGCATCGCCGGCAAGCCTTGGCGTCAAAGTGGTACATGGGCGGAAGCACGGCGGCATGGGGCGCGCTCGTTCTGTGGTGCTTTGAGCCTCATATATTTATTTTCCGACATTGGCCGGCAACAGAGTCATCGCCTTGGCCAGTCGTGCAAGCACGTGCGCCAACATGTTAATATCACCTTTCTTTTTGAACTCTTTCGCTGTCTCCAGGTGCCATGCGGCCTCCAGCCACCGACCTTGCTCCAGGTAATTCAAGCTTTCTGCTTCCCATGCGTCAGTGTGTTTGCGTTCGAGGGTCTCTATTTGTTCTTGGAGGTATTTCGATTGCTCGTCGTTTAATTCGCTTGCGTCGCTTTCTGTCTTTATTTCTAGTGCTTCTACGTCATACCAACCGGTGTTCAGGGGCGTTGGCAAGATGATGTTGACATCAACAATGGATTTGTACACTACAGCCTCAAACGCCGCGCTTTCCATTTCCATGTCGCTTGATAGCGCGGTGAGCGACATGTGCATGTTGCTGCGCGCTGCGCCTATGTGAGCGTGAAAGGGTAGCATCAACGTGATCAAAGCACTCGCGCGCTGCACCTGAAACGAGGGAAACACGACACCAATGGCCGTGTAGTCACGGAATGATTCTCGTTCGACCAAGTAGCCAAACATGGCCGCCGCCTCCTTGAACAAGGCCTCATCTGGCTTGCGCCCTCGTCGAACAGTCTTGCACGAGCAGTCGTCGCCAACGGTCTTGTCCTCGTAACGCTCGAAGGTATGTTGCAAGGCCACGATATGGATGTTGTCGATGTCGACCTCAAAGCCGTCACATGCATCGCTTGCCTGCTTCCTCAGCGCAATGAGCGCGCCGTGGCGCAACAATGCGTGTAGCTTGATGATGCCGGCTTGCGGCGTGCGCCACTCCTCGGCAAGCTTGCGTGCCTGCTCGTGGTCGCCACGCAGGCGCGCCACGCACTGCAGCGCCCGCTCAAAGTGGCGCACGTGCGGCTCGATGATGTCGACTGCCGTGTACTTGGTGCAGCCATCGACCCAGTGCACGGCGCAGCGCAGCGCCCTGAGCGCGTGCACCACAAATGTGCAAGCCACGTCTGCTTCATAACGAGACAGCATGAATTGCATGAGCTGGAAGATGTTTGCGTTGAAGGACAGCCAGAGGGAGGCCTTGGGGACGAGCCTGATCTCGCCAGTCCTTGGGTCTTTGGTGGTGCGCAGGTCTTTGCGGGTGTCCTTGGCGTGCTCTGCAAGCATGTGGAGCAGCTCAAGGTGCGCGACTAAGAATGGCTTCCCGGTCATCTCGTTTACAAGGTCTTGTGTGATGATGCCCTTGATGCCGAGCTGCCACCAAGGTGTTCCTGGCTGTGCAGCCGGGCATTCTTCGGCGCGCGCCGACGATATGTGGAGAGGCTTGTCGTCGCCACAGCGGCCGGCCTGGGCCGTGGCGCTTGCAGTCGGCGTACAACAAAGCAGTGAGCGGCGACGGCTGCTGCGGCGTTCGACGAGCTCGGCATACAGCTCGTCCTTGCTCTTGGCGCTCGGCATGCAGATGCCGGCGCGCTCTGCGAGCCTCACGAGCTGCTCCCTTGTGTACTTGCACGACGAGGACATGTGTGTGTTACACCCGCCCCAGAATTTATTCCTTGGGTTCAGACTTCGCATGGCCAGCGCAGGTGGTGCATGGCAAGCGGCACGGTGCGGCCCGGCCTCATGCCTCGGCCCGTCACTTGGGCGAGCGTCTCTGGTCGGAGCCGATGGTAGGTCACGGCATCGGTCACCCACTGCATCGAGTGGCCGGCGCCGTCAAACCTCGAGTTCATCAGCAGCACCTTGACGCGGCCAGCCTCGTGGTCGGCAAGGATCTTGCGGAAGGCGGCCGGCGTGCCCTTGAGCACGCGCGAGCTGATGCCGTGGCGCAAGAGCAGCGCGCCGATCGTGTCAAAGGTGCGGTCATAGTTTGAGAAGACGATGAACTTGCCGCCTGGCCTGGCGCTGCTGATGACGTCGATGAGTGCCTCCTCCTTGGTCTTTGGGCGCTCGCGCTCGCGCTCGCCGGCGGCGGCGGCGCCGTCCTTGATGAGGGTGCATGTGTAGCCTTGGGCCCTGCACATGGGGCACGTGTCGACCCTGCAGCGCCAAGTCATGATGCACGGCCCACAGAACAGGTGGCTGCAGCAGCTCGTCAGCACGTGGCTGCCTGTGCTGGCGAGGTCGCTGAGGCAGATTGCGCACATGCCCTCCTTGAACTTGGCGAGGCGCTCCTGGATGCTCGCGAGCTGCTGCTGCTTGCTCCTGATTGCGTCCCTTGCCTGAGCAGCTGCCTGTGCGCTGCCAATCTGCTCAAAGTAGGCGGCCCTTGCCTCGAGCCTTGCAAGGTCTTGCTCGATCCGTGCCGTGACGACGTCGACGATGTTGCTCTCGTTGTGGGCATCGCCGCCCATGGCGACGATGGCGCCCTCGGCGTCGCCGGCTGCCAGCATCTCTGAGATGCTAGCAGACGAGACGCCGTGCACGACGTTCATGTAGCCGGGCGCCGCACAGATGACGGTCTGCGACTCGACTGCGGGCAGCGCGTTGCAGGCCTCGACCCAGGCGCTCTGGCTGCGCACGGCGATGTCGCTGAGCTCGAGGCTGGCTGCTGCAAAGAAGCGGAAGCAGCGGCAGTAGATGGGCTTGGCCGCCGTCGTGCGCCAGCACGCGTCCATGTTGTGGTAGGTTGCGCTCACAAACCAGGTGAACGAGGCTCGGACGTCGGGCTGGCAGCGGATGACGACCGTGTCGGCCTCGTCGATGACGAGCCTCTTGAAGTGCACGTGGCCATGCTCGGCATGGAACGAGGCCAGCTTGGTGGCCGGGACGAGGCATGCTGCCGCGTCGGCACAAAACGCGTTGTGCCTGCAAAAGTCGATGCCGGCGGCTTCGAGCTCGCTCTCCCACTGATACTGCAGCCCGTGGGGCACGACGATGAGCGAGCAGCGCGAGACCTGCATGCTCGAGGGGTACTCGATGGCGCGGCGCACGGTGATCGCGCTCGTGCCAAAGGTCGTGTCGCAGGGCAGGCGCGCGCGCGGCTCGATGCCCAGCGTGTGCTTGATCAGCGCGCACACGGTGACGGTCTTGCCGGCCCCGACCTTGCTCCCAAGGATGCCAAACGAGGTGCGGATGCGCGTGCCGGCCCTCGGCTCGTACTCGCCCGCCTCCATCTCGTCCATGCGCGCGAGCTCGGCCCTTTGGTAGGCTCGCAGCGGCATCGATGCCAGCCGCTCAAAGGCGCTCAGGTGCGAGGCAGCGGTGAGCTCGAGCATTGCTGTTGCGGCCGCCTGCGGGGGCGGCCAGCGCCTCAAGTGGCTTGGCTGCTGCGTCTGGACGTGCCGCCACAATTTGGCGGCCCCGCTTTGCTAGCGGCCATGATCCTTGGGCGCAAGATCCTCTACCGCGCCATGCCCAACAAGAGCACGCCCGTCACCGCCATCCGCCACCGCAGCCACCCAGACAGCTTCCTGGCCGACGAGCTCCAGACAAGGCACGACACAAGGCATGCCGTGCTCGCCTTCCAAGAGGCTGCCGATGGCGCATCCTACGTCGAGGCACGAGGCCTTGGCAGCGAGGTCGAGCTCGTGAGCCGCTCGGTGGCCGACATGTGTAGGCTGAGCGACGGCGTGCTCATGCCTCTGCTCGTCATCATGCCGGGCGAGGGCGGCGACGCCCTGCATGCCTACTGCTACCACCGGCTATAGGGCCCGCAGTGCCTTGCCACAAAACATGGTGCCGTCCTCGATCGGCACGTACAGGCGCGCTGCCTCGGCCTCGCGCATCAGAAACTTGGCATTCTCCCAAAACGCAGGAGGGTGGTGCATCTCCTTGGTCGCCATGTGCGCGAGCTCGTGCAAGAGGACGTGCATTGAGCTGTTGACCTCGTTTGCAGCGCCTGTCACAGGGCTGTGGGTGCAGATGTACATGTGCGTCTTGTTGATTGTGTAGGCGACGTCGTCAGGGTCGGGCCGCGCGGTTGGGTGGAGCATGCCCGTCCAATGGCGCAAAAGGGCGAGCGTGCGAGGGTCGTCAGGGTGCTTGTGGCGCAAGGTTGCAATGAGGGCATCGGCGCGAGCCGTGAGCTCGGCAAGGAGCCTGCTGCTGTGGCGCTTTGAGGCGCGGCTCCTCGACGACGACGACGACGACAGCAGCAGCAACAGCAGCGCCGCCGCCACCATCATCATCATCATCATCGTCATCGTCATCATCGCGGCGACGGTATTTAGCACACACAAAAAATATGTCGGAACAGCAGCATGTCGCCAGCGTCGTTCCAGCCCTCGGTATGGGGCCCCGTGCTATGGCCCTTCCTGCACATGGCTGCCCTGAGCTTTGCCAGCGAGGAGCCGAGCAGCGTGGAAAGCATGCAGAGCTTCCTTGGTGCGTTGGGGGGCGTGCTGCCGTGTGCCAAGTGTAGGCAGCACTTTGTGGCCTGCATGCGCGAGAAGCCGCCGCCACTCACACGAGGGCGCGACGCGCTCTTTGCATGGCTGTGGGAGCTACAAGGCAGCTTGTTGCCGCAGCAGCCCCGGCCCGCAACCATGGACGCGCGCAGGGCTGCGCTGTTCTATGAGCCGCTCCAAACCGGCTTCTCGAAGAAGCGCGCACGCGTCCAGCTCAGTCAAGTGGAGGAAGGCTCTGGTGGACCCGCTTGACGTAGCGAGCGAGCGTCGCATGCGAGACGCCGGCGCACTCGGCTGCGTCGGCCCTTGGGCACGAGAGCCCGAGCAGCTCGCAGGCGACGAGCACCTCGGCAGCGATGAGCGTGAGGTCGCTCTGGCACGCAATCTCTGGGCTCTTGGCGACGACGAGGTCATGCAGCTTGTAGATGGTGCGCCTGACCTCGGCCTGGCGCTGGCGAGGGACAATGTCGGGCATCGTGTTGAGCATGAGCATCGTGAGGCTCGTCGCATCGACCGCCGCAATCATGCCTGCATAGTATGGGCTGCTGCGGCTAAAGTCGAGCGCGTGCTTGTAGCACTTTGAAAACTCGGCCGCGTCGACGCCAAAGGCATCGCAGACCATCTCGCGCGGCCGGTAGCTGCTCCGCGCGAGCTTGGCCGCAAAGTAGGTGCTCACGGCCGGCATCGCCTTGTAGATGGCGCCTCGCCGCGTGCCAGAGGCCTCGCGCAGCCTTGCAAACGTCTGCTTGGCAGCGGCCACGACGGCCTCTTGGAGCCCGAGGGCCGAGCTCGCGGCGGCGATGATGCGGAAGGCCTTGAGCAGGGCGCGCTCGCGGTAGGGCATGTTGAAGTGGGCATTCAGCATGCGCTGCCGGCTGGCCTGCTTGCCGCGGCCGCCGATGCTCGTGCCCATCGACAGGTTTGGCAGCAGCATGTCGATGGGCATGCCGACGCGCGAGTCGTCCTTGCCTTCGCTCGTGTACTGGAGCGGCTCGGTGTCGGCCATGTCGCCAATGCTGAGCACGAGCCCACAGAGCTGGCACACGAGCTCGCCCGTGCGCGCGACAATGAGAGGGTCGCACGCGCCGTCGTCGCTACACATGCTGCGGCTCGCTCGATTTACATATGGCCCGTCACGGCCAAGGCTCAAGTGATTTCGGTTTCGAGGGCCGCAGCCGCCGCCTCGAGCTGCTCGAGGCGGCGGCGCTGGGCTTGCCATGCTGCGACCGCAAACGGCACGAGCTTGTCATAGGCAACGGTCAAGATCGCAGGCTCGCCCTCGGCAAGACCGGCCTGCTGCGAGGCCGCCGTGCTTGGCTCCACGACCTCGGGCAGCACGGCCTGCACCTGTTGGGCAATCATGCCAATGTCGGGCACGTCGCCGGCGATGCCAGTCACCTGCTGGCCAAGCTCGTTCCACCTGAAGCGGTACACAGCAAGGTCGCTGAGCGCGCGCTCGGCGTCCCTGGCCACGAGCGGCACCACGTTGGCCTTGAGCCGGGCATCAGACACGGACGCAGCAATGCTGCCAGTCGCCTCGATCGAGCCGATGACGGTCAACGCAGACGCACCTGGAATGTGCGTCCCTATGGCGACCTTGCAGGAGGTGTCCAGACTGTGCGTCGAGCCGATGGTGTCCCAGCCGACGCGTCTCAACCTCGCCACGCCACCAGATCTCGAGGGATAGCATAGCGTGCCGATCTCGCGTGCCCAGCAAAATACCGGCTGGGTCGAGCCGTTATGGCCTAATATTTGAGCGTCGGTCGCCGAAAGCCGTCCCCAGTAGAGGCCTTCCTGTGACCAAGTAATGGCCGTCGTCGACGATGCAACAGAGCTTGGGAGGCCGTAGAACACCCCCCATTCAGGGATGTATGTATGAGCAAAGCAAGTCGGATTCGATCCCCTGGTCGTCCAGTTGATGCCATCTGAGGAGATGGCTGCGGCGCCCAGGTCCCCCGTCACGAGAAGCCTTCTCACATCTGGCGCATGGCTCACGCAGTGTACTGCCGTCGTCGCCGGCACAAACGAGAATCGGGGCATCCAGGTGAGGCCGTCGTACGACATGTGCACTGATGTCTGGTTGTTGACGGCAAACATGTTCATGTGGGCGGCCCAAACAATGTTGCGCCATGCCCCAGCAGCAGGCATCGAGGCCGTCGTCCACGTGAGGCCGTCAGGCGAGGTCGCACACACTGTGTTGCTGATGGCGGCAAATTGGCCAAGCTCGGCGGCCCAGCACAGTGTGCAGAGGCCGGCGTTGTCGAATGCGGCGACAGCCCTCGAAGTCCACGACATGCCATCGTGCGAGGTCGCAGACATGCCTTGCAAACAGCAGCAATACCTGGCGAGCTGGGGCGACCAACAGAGCGCCTTTGGCACCGCCGTGGAAAAGTGGGCCTGAGACGTCCAGCTGACGCAGTCGGTGGATGTGAACATGCCGAGGTGGCCCATCGCGAGCAGCTTGAGCAGCTTGGGCGACCAGCACACCAAGGTGACGGCCACTGGGAAGGTCGACAACCAGGTCAAAAGGCTATCCGTCCCAGTATACGTCATCTTGATGGCGCCATAGCCAGAACTCGTGCGCGCCCTGGCGTGGACGCTGGTGATGTTCACGTCATTGAACATGGCGTTTGCCTGTGACCTGCCTCACATTATATTGCGCGTGCACGGGCCGCTGCTGCCAGGCCATCGAGCGTGGCCTGGATCTGGTCGAGGCGATGCTTGTGTGCCTGAAGGCAGGCCACCGCAAGCGGCGCGACCCTGTCGTAGGCGACCGTGAGGATTGGCGCCTCGGCCTCGGCCTCGGCCTCGGCTCGCACGCACGACGTTGCCGTGTGGCTCGTGCGGACGACCTCTGGCAATGCGCCCTGCACCTCTTGGGCGATAAAGCCGACCTCGGCAACGTCGCCAGACTTGCCGGTGACGTGCTGCCCTAGCTCGTTCCACTGGAAGCGGCATGGCCGCAGGCTAGGGAGGATGGCGCAGGCTTCGTCGTGTTGCAGCGGCTCGAGGTGGGTCTTGAGCCGGGCATCCGAGACCGACCCGGTGACCGTGCCCGTGGCCTCTATGCTGCCAACTACGCCCAGCGCAGAGCCTGGCGTAGACGTGCCGATGCCGACCCGGACACCCGGCGGCGTCCACGAGTGTTGTAGGACCGTGGACCACTCGGGGTATTTCGAATAGTAGATCGCGCCGCGGCTCATGCCGAGCATCAGCTTGACGTTGGGCACCCAAAGCAGGGCCCAGAGCTGGCCGTCGTCGAGGAGGGCGGGGTGTGGGCGCGTCGACCATGTGATGCCATCCCTCGACATGCTCATCACGTCGCCTGTGCACAACATAAACAGCGAGAGCTCGGCCACCCAGCAGCCGTAGCGGCACAGGCCTCGCAGCGAGGTCGTCCACTTGACGCCATCGGTCGACACAAACGAGGCCGCAGCCGCGGCAGGCAACGCCGACACGTAGGGCATCACTATGATGCAGCCCCTCTCGCCTCCAACAAACACTTGGAACTTGCCCCAGACGTCGGTGCCCGGGACGCCCGTCCAGTTGATGCCGTCCCTTGAGATGCCGATCTTGAAGGCCGTGCCTGGCGTCGCCGAGCTCGACACGGCAACAAACAGTTGCAGCTGGCTCGCCCAGAGCAGCCTGCCAATGGCGGGCACGACGGGATTGCTGCGGCTCGTCCACATGATGCCAGCATCGCTCGAGAGCCACATTGTGCCGTTTGGCGACGCAGCGCATGCGAGGTTGAGCTCGGGCGCGTAGCAAAGTGCATGATAGGGCCCCCTTGTGCAAGGCGGTCGGTCTCGCTTGTGGGTCTCAATGGTGTGTCAACGGTGTTGGTTTGCAGGACGTTCTGGTTTATGTTTGGCGCGCCTTGTGCGCCATATGACGCTCGCCATAAGGTTGTTGCCGACGCATACAGTACCCTCGAGGCGCTCGGGACGTAACACATGTCGTAGATGTTTGAAGAGGGCATGCTTGTCGTCCACGTCGCGAGTTCTGCATCCAGGTTGACGAGAGGGCCCCCCTGGAAAGTGCCCGAGAACGCGTAGACGTTCATAAAGGTGTCTTGCGGCATCCACAGCTTGTTGAGTACGTCGCTGGCGCCCAGCACTGCGGGCGTGTACAGTGGCTGCGTCTGCCATGAGGTGACCGACGTCTCGGCGACGGCAAACGGCACCATCGTCCGCTTGTTGAGGGAAGTGATGTTCACGCCGTTGAGGCGGCCGCTCGCGCTGGGCGCCACATAGGATGCAGCCATTAACGCTCACGCCATGGTATTTTTGCCGAGCCTTGACGAGAGCCGAGCGACCCTTGCCTCGAGCGCGGCAATGCGCTGCTGCTGCGAGAGCAGGCCTGCGACGAGAGGCACGACCAGCTTGTCGTACGCGATGCCCAGCACATCGTGCTCGCCGGCCACGCTCGAAGCCATGCCGTTGGTGTACACGACCTCTGGCAGCAGCGCCTTGACGTCTTGCGCAAGGAAGCCGACCTCCGTGTGTGCCGTCGACTTGCCGGTCACGCGCTGGCCCAACTCGTTCCAGCCAAAGCGGCACGGGCGCAGCTGCGCAAGCAGCTCCTCGTTGTCGGAGGCACCAAAGGCCTGCAGGTTGGTCTTGAGCCGGGCATCAGACACAGAGCCCGTGACCGTGCCCGTCGCCGTGATGCCGCCGACCACGCCGAGCATGGCCGAAGATGCGACAGTATTGACGCCGATGCCGACCTTGCACACCCTCTCGTACGTCACCTTGTTCTTTGGGTCGACGCTCCAGCCCGGCAACTTGAAGACACCATGGTAGCTGCAAAACTGGTTGAGCTCGCGATCCCAGCACACATGGTCTTGGAAATGGTTTGGTTTCGTGACCCAGTTGATGCCGTCGGGCGAAAAACAAATCCATTCAGTACTGCGGAAGTAGAACAACCCGAGCTCAGGAAACCAATCCATTCTTTGAGCATAAAAAAACTGCCATTGCCAATAGACATACTCAAGGCCTACATGCGCACGGGTCCACACCGTGCCATTCTTGCTCAGCAAAACATCTGCGCCACCATCAGACATGGCACAAAACACGCCCAAGTCGGCCGACCAACACACACAAACACACGGGCACGGCATGTCCGCTGCTGTCCAAGTGATGGCATCCTTCGACAGGTGACACTTTGCAGGTGCGTAGCCGTTGACGAAACACAACAACCCCAACTCAGGTGACCAACACACGCTCCCGGATGTGGCGTCCGGCCCCAACACGCATGGGTTCCATGTAACACCATCAGGTGATGTGTACAACCACGGAGCTGCATCGTATTCCGGGTGGGGGAACGGAGCAACGGGCGCGAACAAGAGGCCGAGCTCGGCGACCCAAACTGGCGATATGATATTGGTCTCCCTTGGAGCCACAGGCGTTGGACCCGACCAGTTGACGCCGTCGGAAGAGATGTAGGATCCTTCCCCATATATAGCAAAACCGACGATCTTTGAGATTTGGGGGCACCATACCAAAATTCTCAGACCATTACTATGAAATGGCCTACCCTCGACTTGCTTCCAAACGTGCCCGCAAGGAGAATAATGTACACCATAATCATTAAAACCCGCGACATACAACCCAAGCTCCGGCACTCGAATGCAACAATCAACACCGTCTGCCGAATCTGGATACCAGCGGTCACGTATCCAAGTAAAGTGTTGCGTCAGCGAAGCGCGAGTGTGGCGAGCGTCCATCAATGCTTGCGCATCTGCGAGCGATTTGCACCTGGTAGTCTGCTCGTTGAGCCGTGTCACGCTGACGCCATTCAGCGTGCCAGAGGCTGCGGGGTACATCAGCTGAGTCGTGCCGTCGGCAAACGCCTGCTGCCGGTACGTGGCGGTCGACGACGACGACGACGCCATTTTCTCGTCTGCGAGGCGCTGCCATTATATATGGCGCGCGTCGTACGCTGCCGCCGACAAATGCCCCGCCTGTTGATATGCATAGCAGCACCACGACCCCGGCGGACCCTCCCGCGACGCCCGCCATCGTCATCGGCTCCGCAGCGGCGGCGGCCTCGCCGTTTGGGCCGAGCCCACACACGGCAAGCCTGCTTGGCGGCGGCGTCGCCGACGAACGCGCGACGGCAGCGGCCTGCAAAAAGTTTGCCTCGCGCGTGGCCAAGTATGGCGCCGTCCCCACGTGCAGCGTGCATGACGCGGTGTGGGGCGTCGCGCGCCTGCCGGTGCTTTGCTCGGTGCTTGCGCAGCTCATGATAGGCGAGCTGCCGTTTAGCGAGCACCGCCACTTTGTGCAGCACAGCCTTGCGCCCAAGCTCTTGCAAAAGGGCGACGCCTTCATGCTGTTCCAGGAGCGCCGGCTGGCCGTGGCGGCTGCAGCAGGCAAGCACGACGAGCGCGGCTTCACGGACTGCCACAAGCTGCTCGTGTTTGTGGGCGACAACAAGGACCTCGAGCTCAATGCACAGCGCAGCACGAGCGTGCTCGACTTTGCGGCGGCGGCGGCGTGCTGCAAGGGCATGCTGCCAACCTACGTGCTCGACGTCGCTGCCTGCCGGGCATGCGACATGCTCGAGTTTGGCGACGTGGCCCAGATGTCGCGCGCGCTCGTCAATGCGGCTGCGACGTATGTGGCGAGGCCAGGCGGCTGCGTGACGGCCCTGTACTACATTGGCAAGTACCTGGCGCCCGTCGAGGCCGTGCTGCAGCACACGCATGCCTGCATTCGGCACATCTTTGGGGACGCAGACGAAGAGCAGCCTGCCGCCGCCGCTGCCTCAGAGTGAGATGGTCGTGGTGGCACCGGCCTCGCCTACGAGCACGACGCTGTGCCTGCCAATGTTGGGCACGCTTGTGAGGCGCTGCCGGCTGGCCGGGGCGGCCCTGACGATGATCTGGTAGCGCTCTTTGCTACTGAGCATGGCCTTGCCGAGCATGAGCGCAGCGATGCTGTTGGTGTAGCCCTGCTCGTCGCCCGTCTTGGCTGCGTGCCAGCTCGACTCGATGACAAAGGGGTGTGCAGGGCTTGCCGAGGGCGGCCTAAAGGTGTAGGTGGCGAGGTTGCTGCCGGCTGCTGAGGCGAGCCTGACTAGGGGGTAGGGGGCAGCGGCGGCCAGGCCAATGTCGATCGTGCATGGGCAAAAGTCGGCGCAGATGCCCATGAGCTCAGAGAGGCACAGCAGCGCCGGGTCGCTGTTCATATTGCTCCTTGTTGTCGTCTATTTACGGGGCGCTGTTATTGACGCGTGGCGCATATATATAAGCCTGGCGCGCGGCCCTTGAGAGCCAACCAGCCAGCCCCGATGGCGCCCCTCCCAGCCACCACCGGTGACTTTGCCAAGGCTCAGCGCGTGGTCGGCATGTGCCGGCACGTCGTGAATGCGCTTGCGCGCGGCGAGTGTGGCCGTCAGGTCGAGGCTGCCATCGTGCACATGCCTGGCGCCGAGGACCGCATGGACTACGTGCACTTTGTGGCCTGCTCAGAGCCGGCTGCATACTGTGCGCGCGTCGTGTCGCCTGGCATGACCGAGGACTTTGATGCCGAGTTTGGGCGCTATGTGCGGCTGGCCGAGTTTACGTGCGAGGGCGAGGTCGTCGACTACGTGCTGAGCGGCTTCTGCCTCCAGGGCCAGTACGTGCACTGGGGCGCGCAGGGGAACGGCTACTTTAGGCGCTGGCAAGAATAATCTGTGTGCTGAGTACTACAAGCCTAGCAGATGGGGACGACGCTCGTGATCGCAGCAGGCCTTGCCGACGGCGGGCTCGGGCTTGCACTGGCTGCCCACACATGGCGCGGCATGCAGGTCAAGCACACCCTCGTGACGGCCGTGCCAGCCGAGGCACCTCGGTGTAGTGAGGCGAGCGCGGTCGTCTTGTTTGGGATGGAGTTGAGCGATGCGAGCTTGCCGGCCTGGCTGCCTGCGTTTGCTGGGCCCGTGTATGGCGTGAGCGTTGGCATCGGCACGAGGCTCGTGCCTGGCGCGCTCGACGTGTTTGACCACTTGTTTGTGCGCTCGCCGAGCGATTTGAGTGCGGCGCTCGAGGCAGGGGCTGACGAGGCCAATGTAACGCTGTCGACCGACCTCGGCTTCACGTTCCTTGCCAAGGAGGGCCCCGGCCGGCCCCAGCCTCTGGCCCGTGCCATGCAGAGCAGGCGCCCTCTGCTCGGCGTGTGCTTGTCGGCAGCAAGCGAGCCCTGCTGCTCGCTCGAGTCGGTGGCAGCCTTGCTGGCCGAGCTCGCCGAGCACTTTGCGGTGTGCCTGCTCGCGTTTGAGCCCGAGGACGCGCGCTGGAACCGGGAGCTTGGGGCCCTGGACAGGCGCCTGCATGTGGTCGATGCGCCGCAGCTTTGGGACCCGCTCGCGATGTGCCGGCTGTTCTCGCACCTCGATGGCGTCGTGACGATGCACTACACTGGCACGATGTTTGCGCGCAAGGTTGGCGTGCCCTGCACCATCTATCGACCGAGCCATGCCATGAGCAAGGTGCCGGGCGTAGTCAGCCTAGGCGATGCTGCCGGCATCGTCACCTACATGGCAAGGGTGCGCGTGGGCAGCCTGCCGCGCCCTGCTCCTGTGCCACAGCCGAGGGATGCGTTGGTGCAGGTCAAGGCTGTGTTGGGGCAGTGCCCGAGGAGGGCTGTGAGGGTGCCTCGTGCCAAGGTAAGGAGCGTCGGCGAGGCGACGGCTGTCCTTGAGCAGCTCTTGGAGAACTATTCGGGCTTGCCTGCTGCCGACGTGCAGGAATGGCTGCAAGGGCCGGGCGGAGGCCTGGAGGAGCTCGACCCGGCCGAGGTGGCGCGCATGTTTAACTTTGCGGTGTGTGGCCAGGTCGGGGCAAGGTTCCTTAGGGAGCTAGAGCGGAGAATCTTTGCCGGCGAGTCGCCGGCGAGTGCCCTGGCCTGGCTCGTCGAGCGCCACCAGGCCGAGCACCATGACGATGCATATTGCCCGCGCGTGTACGAGCCGCCGGCGCCGGCGGCGCCAACCATAGTCGACCTGTCCTACTTTGACCAGAACGACTGCGATGGCGTGCATAGGCACGGCTGGGCCTGGGTGCTCAGGGGCCTGCACAACTATGATGGCAAGGCCATCGGCAGGACGCCCACGCTCAAGCTCGATGCCTACCTTGACCGCACGATGTTGTGGGGCTACGAGACGCTCAAGGCAGCCGGCGTGCTCCCTTACAAGACGCCCTGGGCAGGCTTTGTGCACCACACGTTTAGCGGTGGCGCCGAGCGCATGTTTGAGCGCCCGCTCTTCCTCGAGTCGCTGCCACACTGCAAGGGCCTCTTTGTCTTGTCAGAGTACCTCGGCACGCAGGTGAGGGCAGCTCTAGAGGCGCGAGGCTTTGCCGGCCGCATCAAGGTGCATGTCGTGCGCCACCCCATGGAGCGGGTGCCACAGAGCAAGGCGTTTGGCATGGACCACTTCCTCAGGAACCAGGAGCGCAAGGTCGTGCAGGTCGGCGCCTGGCTCAGGAACACGTGGTCGATCTTCAACCTCGGCATTAGCAAGAGGCGAGGCGACTTTGGGCTGGGCAAGGCCGCCCTCATAGGCCCCAGCATGGCCGAGTACTACAAGCCAACTGGCATCATGGAGCGCCTCGAAGAGGCCGTGCTCGCTGCCCATGCGCCACCAATGGGCGACAACATGTGTCGCCTTGGCACGGCGCCGCTCGCCTATGGCAAGGGCATCGTCGACATGGTCAAGGCAATGGATGCCTCGGTTGTGCTCGTGCCACGGCTCGACGACGAAGCCTATGACGAGCTGCTCAAGGCCAACATTGTGTTTCTGCACCTGACCGACGCCTCGGCCGTCAACACCGTGCTCGAGTGCATCGTGCGCGGCACGCCCCTCATCGTCAACCGCCACCCTGCGCTCGAAGAGGTGCTCTTGCCCAGCTACCCTGGCTTTTACGAGGACCTCGTCGAGGCGGCCTCAATGGCAACCGACCTGCGCGTGCTTGGCCGTGCACGGGAGCACATGCTCGCATTGCCCAAGGACGGCCTTCGCTTGAGCGTGTTCCTAGAGGGCGTGCAGCGCGGGCTGGCGGCGCCGTAAAAAAAGTCTGCCGCCCAGGGTATAATAGCCATGTCGGGCATCGCCATCCACATACGGACGATGGTCGCCAAGCTCGAGGTCAGCAGCCAACAGCACACGGCCCTCGAAGTACAGCTCCCGCCAATCGTCGAGGACCTCGAGAAGCTCACTGCCTTTATTGACGACGCACGGCGGTATGTCAACGCATGCTACAAAAGCATCGACGACGCAAAGGCCAGCGACACAGGAGCCATCCCCTTTACATCGCGCGTCGCCGTCCTGCTCACTGGCCGCCCAAGCCTCGGAGCCACCAACCACAACCTGAGGCTCGTGGCGCCAAGCTACAGCCCCCACGTAGCCGTCGACATTGGCGAAGGGGCTGCAGAGGACCGGCTCAATGCAAGGCTCGCCTTCATCAAGGACACAGAGTTCCTTGTCGCCTATGCGTCCTATGTGGGCAGCGTCAGGACCAAGAGGCGCGAGCTGCAAGAGGCCCTCGCACGCATCAACAAGACCAAGGACAAGCTGAGCACGGAAATGACAGCCATCGACAACACGATCGCCGCACACACAAACAGCGTCCTCAGAAGCACGGCCAACACACTTGCCAGCCTTGGGTACAGCGCCTCCAGCACTCCCACCACAGGCACCGGCACATCCACCACAGGCACCGGCACATCCACCACAGGCACCGGCACTCCCACCACAGGCACCGGCACATCTACTACCGGCATCGGCACTCCCACCACAGGCACCGGCACAACCACCACAGGCACCGGCACATCCACCACAGGCACCGGCACATCTACTACAGGCACCGGCACATCTACTACCGGCACCGGCACTCCCACCACAGGCACCGGCACAACGACCACAGGCACCGGCACAACGACTGATACAAATACTACCACCACAGGCACCGGCACAGCCACCACAGGCACCGGCACAACGACCACAGGCACCGGCACAACGACTGATACAAATACTACCACCACAGGCACCGGCACATCCACCACAGGCACCGGCACATCCACTACCACAGGCACCGGCACAACGACTGATACAAATACTACTTCCACAGGCACCGGCACAACGACCACAGGCACCGGCACAACGACTGATACAAATACTACTTCCACAGGCACCGGCACAACGACCACAGGCACCGGCACAACGACTGATACAAATACTACCACCACAGGCACCGGCACAACGACTGATACAAATACTACCACCACAGGCACCGGCACAACGACTGACACATCTACTACCACCACAGGCACCGGCACATCTACTGAAACAACGACTGGCACTACAGGCACAACTTGAGCCCGACCAACCAGGTCGCCGGCAGCGGCGTGCCCTAGAACAGCGTGCCTGGCAACTGCCTGCTCACGCTAAAGTCTTCGCCATGCAGCACGAGGCATGCGAGGGCTTCGTCTGGGAGCACGACGCTCGCGCCGGCTCTGCTGCTGCGTGCTGCCTGCTTTGCTAGCCTATCTGCCTGCTCGTTGCCGAGGCATCCGCTGTGAGCCTTGACCTTTCGGAGCTCGGTCGTGCTGCCGCCGCGCTCGAGCCTATGCTGCATCAGCCTGCCAATGGCATGAAGGAGCACCCTGTACTTGGGCTTGGCACGGCTTGGGTCTTCGACCATCTTGATGGCACACATGGAGTCGGTGGCAATCACCAGATCGTCTGTGGCACCAACATGAAGCATGGCCATGTACATGGCCCCCAGCTCATACCTGTTGATGTCACGCATGCTCGGCGGCTCGACGATGGCCGCGGCAAGGTTGCGGCTGTCCTTGGCACCAAACCACAGCCCCAGCCCCGCCGCCGCAGATGAGGGCCTGCTCCTGTAAAGGAGTGACGCGTCGGTAAACGCGAGTTGTTGATGGTGCGAGGCGCCACCAAGGCACGAGCAGCCGCCGGCTCGCGAGCACCCTGCGAGCAGCATGGTTTTGGTTTGGGGGGGGGGGCGCCTTTGGCACAAGCCTCAAGTGCTTTTCATCAGGGCAAATGGCATGGGCGTCACGGCCGGCGACAGCGGCTGACCTCGTGCTGCTGTGACGCTCGGCGCCGCTGCCAGCACCGTCGTTTGCGGCGTACCGTAGTAGCAGCTGCCTGCCTCATTCCTCCTCGTGTTTCGCAGCACCTCGCGCCCAAACACGTCCTTCTTCTTGCTCGCTTCGTGGATGCTCTCGCACAGGCAGTCGAGCGTCTTGTCGCGCACCGGTATGCGCAGCTGCCTAGCAAACTCATGGATCTCTTGGCGCGTGTAGCCAGACTCGTCGAGGGCCGCTTCGTCGCCACAAGGCATCGTCAGGTCAAAGCCAGCGCGCACGACGGTAGCTGTGGACGGCGTGACCATATATGTCAACAATACACATACAAAAAACGGCATGCGCGTCCGCCTCCTATGCTGGTTTTAGGCTCGTCAAAAGTTGGAACAGCTCACCGTGGTGGTTTCGGCCAAAGTGAATGGGATGCTCATAGCTTTGTTGTAACGCTTTAAGCGTCACTCCAGGATACTTGAATTGTAGGAATTTATCGGCTTCATCCTGAGCTGCTTGTGGCCAATCCTTCAAACTCTGCACATACAACTTCATTGCGAGTTTGTCCGTTGACGTGAGTTGCGCTTCTGACGTTTGCATGAGCTTTACCATTTCCTCTTGTGTCAAGGTCGGTAGCGAGATGATCGCGGGCTGTTGCACGACGCGCCAGGGGTGGCACGGCGAGGTCAAGCAGTAGGGGTCCCTATGGTACCTATGGTACCTGTACCACCAGCAGTACGGGTCGTAGCAGGCATGCGAGCCATGGTAGTGGTCAGATGTGCTGCTCCGGCTCCGGCTCCGGCTCCGGCTCCGGCTCCGGCTCCGGCTCTTTGAAGACGCGCTCGCTTCGTAGGTCGACGGCGACCTGCCCGCGCCGACGGGCTGGCGCTTGAGGTAGCCAAGGTTGCGGTCGATGGCACGGATCGTCGTGGAGTGCGCCTTGGCCCGCCTCTCCCTGCTCATGCTCCGTGCCCTGGTCGTCTGGGCCTTGCGCATGGTCTTGAGCGCGCTGATGGCATCGTCCCTGCTGCTTTGCTGCAGGAGCCGCTTGCGGCGCGTCGTCGGGCTGTCCTTGGTCGAGTAGCCGTTGATGCGGTGGGTCCAGGTCATGGTACCAGACAGCACACATTTTATTTGTGCTCTCAGCAGGGGGCGGGCTTGAGGACCGAGGACGGGTGCAGCGCGCCGCACCCTCGGCACTTGAACCAGTGCCGGTCGCCCTCGCCGCAAAGGTGCAAGAGCTCTGTCGTGTCGACGGCGCCGCCACATGCACAGCACCTCACGACGACAGCAGCCGCCACAGCCAGCGGCATGGCCCATGTAAAGCGGCACCTCTGGCACCGCGACCCCTCCATCGTGCTGCTGATCAGGTGCTGCTCGTCGCACCTAGGGCAGTGCATCGCTCGGTGCTGCTCGGCCACATTTTAACACGCAAGTTCAAACCCCGTGCATAAATCTGTGGCCAACACAGTAAGGCATGTACCACGGATTCCCGCCGCAGCAGCAGCAGCAGCAGCAGCAGCATCACAAGCAGAGCCGCCCCAACTCGGCCACCCTGGCGAGCATCACCATGAGGCACCTGATCTCGGCAAACCTCATCCCGCCCGGCGAGCGGACCTTTTCGGTCGGCACTATCCACAATGTCGAGGCCACGCTCGGCAGGGACGGCTCGATCACGTTTGACGGCGCCAACTATGCACACCCGTCGGCCTTTGCCGTCGCCGTTACGCGCAAGTATAGAAACTCGACGCGCCTCTCGGCCAACGGCTGGCTCGAGATCTCAATCACAGACTGCTTCCATGCGCCGACCAAGCTCTCGGCCATACGCCAATGGTACAAGGACAATGTCGCCAAGGACCTGCCGCCGCAGCCACTGCCCGAGTTCACGGCACAGTTTGCAGGCAGGGCCACGCCGCCTCTTCCACCACCACCACAACAGCCCATAATGACCAACCCATGGGCTCCTCCCACCACGACGACGCGCCAGCCACAACGCTCGACGCCCTACCACCAACATCCACAACAGCAGCGGCGCGCGCAGCCGCCGCCGCCACCCCCTCAGGCTCATCAGGCGTCGCGCTCCTTTTTCTGAGCGCAGCAAAACCCAAACTCGGCAAGAGCCTGAGGCGCCGTCAGTTTGTGCTTGCGCAGCGCCAACCCGACGAGCCTGTCGTTGGCTAGCCTCGTCAAGAGGAGGTGGTCTGGCTCCTCAAAGCACTCGACCGTGCCAGCCGCAGCCGGGCGTTTCAGGGCCTCGCCAATCAGCCACTTGAGGTTGGGCAGGCTGAAGCACTGCTTCTTGAGCTGGCCCTCGGTCGGCTTGCGGGCCCGGACCGCCCTCGGCTGCGGCTGCGGCTGCAGCTGCGGCGGCGGCGGCGCGTAGGACAGGGCCTGCATGAGCGAGTCGGCAAAGTCGTCCCTTTTGCTCGAGGCATGGAAGCGCTGCACTAGGTGCTGGTCAGGCTGCGGATGCTCGGCAAGCCAGCTCATGGTGGCCTCGATCGATAGCCTCTTGCGCGCAGCATATTGGCGCTTGCCTCGGCCACGTGCGCCTGCCGAGCCCTCGACGCCCTTGAGCTTGTGCACGGGCGAGTACACGACCGCCCTTGCATCCTTGCCGCCAGCCAGCTGCAAGTACATCGCAATCATCGACTCGACGCGAATCATCTGGCGGTTGGTAGGCTGCTTCTCGACGAGGGCCACGTCAAAGCCACTGGGCGCAATGCGCTCCATGGCAGCATGCACGGCGCCCAGCAAGTCGTGCTGAGCCCCATCGATTTGCTCGACCTGCCAGCGCAACACCGTGTGAGTCGACGTGTCGAGCTGGCAAATGGCAAGGTTTTTGATGCCAACGTCGACGCTAAAGATGTTTGGCATAATATGTCACACCCTTGCGGCCGTCGCGCCCTTAAGTAGGGCCAAAAAAAGCCACTTGTGCCTGGCCAGCCGCCCAACCTCGCCGCGCCGCGAGATGGCCACGCCACCCAATGCAGCATGCTCGCTCGTGCGCACAGTCACGCCACTGCCAACGACGCCGCGCCACGAAAAGGTCCACATCACAGACGCAGAGCTGCTTGGGCTCATCGATGCCGACACTAGCCTCTCCATCCACACCAGGCACAAATATGTCGCCACGCTCAAGGGCCTGACCATGGGCAGAGGGCCCACCAGCCCACCACTCATAGGCAACGATGCCTCGCTCCTATGGGTCGCAATGCACCCAGAGCAGGCAACAGAGCTGCTCACGCGCGAGCTGTCAAGGCGCGGCATTTACAGCGCACACAATGTCCACAACCACATCCAGCCAATCAGGGCCATGATGGCTCGCCACCCATACCTGGCCAAGCTGACGGCCATGCGAGAGCAATGGCGCGAGGCCGTCACAGCGCTCTCAGTGACGCCCCTTGCCGAGGAAGCCAAGGCCAATAGGCCAAACAAGCGCCAGGCCGACGGCTTCGTCCCCTATGCCGAGATACGGGCCATGTTTGCAAAGCTATGTGAGCAAGAGCTCGGCAGCCGCGACTCGCTCATCGTCGGGCTCATGGCCCTTGCCGACGAAAACCTGTTCCCACAGCGCGTCGACTATGGCAAGGTCAAGCTCTATTGCAACACGCAAGAGCCAGCCACAGACGCTGCCGGCAACTACCTTGTCCTGCAGCAGCACGGCAATGGCAAGTGCGAGGGCTACCTCGTGCTCAACGAGTACAAGACGGCCAAGACCTATGGGCGCAAGCGCATGCAGCTGCCAGCATGCTACATCAAGACGCTCCTCGAGAGCCTCGTCAAGCAGCCGCGCTCGTGGCTGTTCACCAAGCAGACAGGCCCGCCAGACAGGCCATACGACAACGACACCTGCTTTGGGAACAACGTCAACAAGCGGCTCAAGGAGCTGTTTGGGCGGCCGCTGACCGTGAGCGGCGTGCGCCACTCGTGCATCACGCACATGCACTGCTCGAGCAAGTGGGCCCACCTCTCTGACGCCGAGCGCGAGGCCGTCGCACACGAGATGTCGCACTCGTTTGCGATGGCCTGCAGGTACCGCTTTGTGCCTCACGCCGTCGGCATGCGCGTCGAGCTCGTCGAGCACTAGAGGGCGGGCGGGCGTCCCAAACCACACAACAATTTGTGCGAGCACCGCGTAGATGGCAACAACCCAGCAGCCGCCGAGCGTCAACAAGCAAGTGCACGAGCTCAAGCAAGAGCTGCGCGCGAGAGCCGAGCTCAACCGGCAACGCCAAAAGCAGCTCCATACCGAGCAGAAGCGCCTCGACCAGGAGCTCGTGCAAAGCGAGAAGCAGCTGCAGCGCAAGCTCGAGCTCTTTGAGAAAAAGGTGCTTGCAGCAGCAGCAGCAGCAGCAGCAGCAGCGCCCAGCAGCAGCAACAACAAGAAGCCTGCGCCCAAGAAGAAGGCAGCAGCAGCTGAGCCCAAACGCTAGAGGTGCCTGTCGAGGATTGCCTCAAAGCCGCTCAAAAAGGCGTGCATGCTCAGCCGGCTCGTGTCGAGCCTGCTAATGTAGGCATGGCAGGCAGCCAGCCTCTGGGTCGAGCCAGCTATGGCTGCTGCCTCTTCGAGAGTGTCATAAAAGCCAGGGTATGGGCCGTCAGTGGCGGCATTGGGCTCAAGGTACTCGGCAGCTGCTGGGTGGCGGTTGCAAATGATGACGCCTGCCCTGACAATGGTCTCGATGATCGTGTTGCATGCGCTGCAGTCGATGAGCCTCAAGAACACGACGTTCTCGGTCAGCAGGCCGTCGTAGTCGTCGTTTGAGAGCCTCTCGAGCAGCTGCACTGACTGCTCTTCTTCGCGCAGGTGCTCGATCAGCTCCCGCACGTAAAAGTTGTAGGCCTTTGGAAAGTTCTTGTCCCTGACGGCGAGGCTCTCCTCGAGCATCCTCTGCAGGGCTGCCTCGACGGCCGGCGGCTTGAGGTAGTTGGTCGACTCTTTCGTCTTGAGGATGCACTTTTGGAGCCTGATGTCGCTGTGCTCGGGCTGAGGCATCTTGTAAAGCGCGTACGACGACCTCAGCCAGCTCCCGACCTGCACGAGCTTGGGCCGAGGGTTGCTCAGCAGCCTTTGCATCGAAAACTTGCCGTCGACTGGCTCGGTTGGGTGGAGGAGGACCTCGACGCCGACTCGAGGAAAGCCTGCTGCATCGAGCGCACAGCGCAAGTCGTCGGCCAGGTACTGCGACATGGCTATCAGGCACCTGCAGCTAGGCAGGCTCTTGAGGAACGCGGGCTTGGCAAAGAGGGCCGTGCAGTTGTAGGGGCCATGGTCGGTCGTAAACGTGTGGTGCACAAACCCCATCCAAGGCCTGGCATAGGGGATGTTGCCCTCAAGGAGCAGGGCATCGTGGCCCCAATGAAAGGTTCGGTCGACATACGTATCGACGACAACATGTGCCTCGCCCGACGCCGACGCCGCCGCCGCCGCATCAAACGTGAGCAGGCCTTTGACTACATACGGCCAGCCTGCTCGGTGCGTGCCCGCAAACTCGTGCAGGTCTTGGCGCGTCAGGTCGACGACGTGCCTTGGCGCTGGCCGGCTGCAGCTTGCGCTGTTTGCACAGTGGTGGCTGCTGCTCCGCATCGCCTCCAGCGTCTTGGTGACATGGTCGTGGTGGATGTAGGCTAGCGCGTCGCGCAAGCAAAAGCCTTCCCTTTGGCAGTTCTCGCGCAAGCCCCAGAGGCATGGCGACGTCGTCGAGTCGGTCGCAGCATAGCACACGAGCCTACAGGCCTCGAGCAAGCTCACTGCCTGCTCGTCAATGATGCGCGTGATGCAAGCCTTGCCCATGAGCCATGCCTCAAACTGTTGCTCAGACATGCCCGTGTAGTTGGTCGTCAGCGCCCTGCACCTGGCCACGACCTGGTCGAGCGACGCAAGCAAGGCCGTGCGGCCTCGCACTCGGTCGGGCCTGCACTTGCGCTCGCATGCCATGTCGGCAACGAGCTGCCAGTCAATGTCGGGAGCCAGCGCCGGCGCCGGCTGCTCTGCTAGCTCGCCAATCATGCGCAGCACGCGGGCCGAGTCGAGTGAGGTCGGCCTACTGCGCTCGTCGACGGGCAGCTTGTACCCGCGGTGCTCGGCCCCCGCATCCTTCAACAGGTTTGCAACCTTGCGCGTCGTGTACATGCAGACAAAGGGCACGCGCTGCATCATGGCAAAGATGACGCTGTGCAGGCGCATCGCCACCAGCAGGTCGAGCCTGCCAAACAGCTCGAGCATGGCCTCTGGGCTTGCGATGCCCTGGTCTTCCTCGATGCACACGACGTTTGGCAGGCCCGCGCGCTCGCACACCTCCTGGTTGATGTAGAGGTCGCACTCGGCATGGTTGGGCCGGTGCGTGTTGAAGGGCAGCAGCATGACGACCTCGCTCTGCTTGGCAAGCGCCGTGACGAGCGCCACGACCTCGAGCTTGAGGGCCTCGGCACAGGCATTCTTGGCAAAGTAGGGCTGCGCAAGCGTGAGCGCGACGCGGCGCCCACGACGAGGAGGAGGAGGAGGAGGAGGCAACGGCGGCGGCATGAGGGCCCATGCCATGTCTCGGCAGCGCGTCACGGCGCCGTGGCCAAGGACCGAGCGAGCCATCTTGCAATCGGCCTCCGTGCGCAGAAAGACGTGGTCAAACATGAGCAGGTACCTGAGGTCGGCCTTGCCATAGGGGATGCCGGCACTGACAAGGTACACGGGCCCGACAAACGCAGCTATGAGCGCAGCGACCTTGTCCATGAACCAGGGGTTGACGACGTCGCCGCCGCCGACAAGGATGGCATCGGTGTCGCTTGGAATGGCTACAAGGGTGTCAGTGCAGCGGCACTCGATGTTGGCGCTGCCAAAGATGCGCTCGAGGATGAGTGGATACAGCTCGTCGCCAAGGTTGCCGCGGAAGTAGAAGCCCGTGGCCAGGAGGCGCGTCGGCCGCTTCAGCTCAACGCCCTTGACCATAGATGGCTATCTCCCACATAATAATTCGCACGGCCAACAGATCGCGAATCAAACGCGCGCTCGTCGGCGGCGGCGCATTATTATGTCGCGCCGCTTGCTAGGAGCAGCAGCTCGCCATGGACGCTGCCGTGGCCAGGTTTGTCGAGAGCGTGTGCGACGGCTCAGAGGTCTGCACCGACTTTTTCAAGCGCTCCAACATTGACGCATTGCAGCGCACGCTCGTCGACGAGATGCGAGTCCGGCACAACTATTGCATCGAGCGCCAAAGCGAGCAGCAGCTGCTCTTGCTCATGCGCTCGATGTGGGCCCGCCACGGCAAGGAGCTCGGCGTAGCACAGGCCAACGCCGCCGTCGTCAAGGAGGCCGCCTCCATCGTCATGACCAACATCGAGATGCACGAGCGCGCGACAAAGTACCTGGACAAAAACCCAGAGCCGCTCGACTGGGGCCAAAACACCAACACGCAGGGCACCAAGCTCGGCTAGAAGTCGTCGTCGAGTGCGATCGAGACGTCGTCGTCGCCGTCGTCGCCCAGCGGCGGCCACGCAGCAGCAGCTGCCGCCACCAAGTCGGCCCTGCGCTTGAGCTTGAGCTGTACCGCACACCGAAACTGGCGCAAACATGCGCCCTGGTTGATGACGAGCTGAAAGTCGGTGACGCCACGCGCCTGCATGCGGTCTGTGACCGGCTGCAAGTTGTGCGAGGCCGGCTGCTGCCACACGCTGAGCATGGGCTGCTTTGAGCGCGTACATTCGGCCAGGTCGAGGAAGGGCATGCCTCCCAGCCCCCGGCCCGCGCGCAAAAGTGCCTTTTGCAGCAGCCGCCATATATTTTGTTGGCATACAGCAAGAGACCAATGACTGCCGCGAGCGACCAGCACTCGCAGCTCCCCTACATCAGGCAGCCGCTGCACAACCTGCGCGAGATTGCAAAGCAACTCGTGTGCCTCGAGGACCACATGAGCAGCGGGGACAGGCGCTGCAGCGACTGCATCCGCAAGCACCTCCTGTTTGTCGAGGCCCTCGCCGAGGAAGGCGCCGCCATGGACGAGGAGGGCAAGTACATCTCGTACCTCGAGTCGCTCGCGCGGTCAATGCGCAACCTTGAGCAGACGTTCTACGGCAAGCGGCAGCGTGCGAGCAGCCCTGCCGAGCTCAAGCAACACCTGCGGACCCACCGCAAGTACATCACGAGCACATACGGCGAGGCCTGGGTCGCGATGTATGGCAAAAAAGCCATCCCATGAGAGGAGGAGGTCGCCCTTATCGATCTCCGCGCACGCGGCGCGCGAGCTGTATGTCCTTTGGCATGATCGTCACGCGCTTGCCATGGATGGCACACAGGTTTGAGGCCTCGAGCAGGCCCACGATGTAGGCCTCGGCCGCCTCCTGCAGCGCCAAGAAGCAACTGCCCTGCATGCGCAGATCAGTCTTAAAGTCACAGGCAACCTCCCTGACCAAGCGCTGAAAGGGCGCCTTCCTGATCAGCAGCTCCGTACTCTTTTGGTACTCGCGGATCTCCCGCAGCGCGACCGTGCCAGGCCGGTACCGATGTGGCTTGCGCACTCTGTTGGTCCGGGCCACTGCCACTGCAGTCCGCCTTCCACCGCCCTGCTGCCGCTGCCCTGGCCTCTGCCTTCCGCCCTGCGCTGCGGCTGCGGCTGCTGCCGGTCGCCTCGCTGCTGCTGTTGCTGCTGCTCGCCTCGCTGCGGCTGCTGCGGCTTCTGCTTCTGTTGCTCGCCTCGCTGCTTCTGTTGCTGCTGCTCGCCTCGCTGCGGCTGCGTTGGCACCATTTGCCGTGCCTGCTGCTGCTCGCCTCGCTGCGGCTGCGCTTGACTCAGGCCGGTTGGCACCATTTGCCGTGCCTGCTGCTGCTCGCCTCGCTGCGGCTGCGCTTGACTCAGCTTGGTTGGCACCCTTTGCCGTGCCTGCTGCTGCTCGCCTCGCTGCGGCTGCGCTTGACTCAGCCCGGTTGGCACCCTTTGCCGTGCCTGCTGCTGCTCGCCTCGCTGCGGCTGCGCTTGGCTCAGCCCGGTTGGCACCATTTGCCGTGCCTGCATCTTCATCTGAATATTCCTGTTCTTCTTCTGCTGCTGTAGCCAGTCTCAATAGGGGGTTGGCCGATTCGGGGTTGGCCGGTTTAGGAGCGGCAGAGAGTCGGACTCTCTGCTGGTCCTTGTAGTCCTGCAGTTGGCCCCCTAGCAGCGCAAAGTAGTAGTCATAGTAGTTGACACGATTGCCATGACCAAGCAAGGTCTGCAGGTGTCCGATTTGTTTGAATGGAGTAGGCCCGCGATGGCGAGCGCCCCATTCTTCGTTGACCTTGTTCAGGTACGGTTGGGTACTGCAGTACATAAACACTTTCTTCATCTCGAGCTCTTCCAGCATGTTGTGGAGGGCTGGCCTGGTGAGAGGGGGAGCGTATGCGACATTGGCGATGATTGCCTTGACGCGGGGTTCGGCCTTTATGATGATGTCCATGCACAGCTCAAACATGTGCTGGCCCAGCCTCCGCTGGGCGGCCTTGTTGCGGCACACCAGTTCAATCTCCCACACGTAACGGTTGCCGTCAAACAGGCACCCCATGTCTTGATAAGCGACCTCCAGGTCGGGACAACAATCTATAAACGCTTGCTCAAAGCCAAGCCTTTCGGCGTTTGTGAGTACCTGCTTGTTTGCAAGGTTGAGCCTGTAGTACGTCTCCTTCGCCCCGTAGCGGTATGGGGATGCCCTGCCAAACGTGGCGTAGGCAACGACGTCGCCATCAACACTCGCAACCAATGCACTCGCCTGGTAGATGTTGCGTCCTGTCCCAGGCGCCGTGTCGTTGCGTGCATTGTCGACATAGGTTTGCACGTAGGAGCGCAGCCCTCGGCACGAGCTCTCGTTGTGCTCGCATATCTTGTAGGCAAAGTCGGCACTGCCATGCGGGTTGAGGAGGCCACCCGGCGCGAAAGCACTCATAAGGTCGACCAGCTTTACCTCAAACTCGGGGCTCTCCATGGTCAAAAATGTGTTGGCAAACTCGTCGACATCTGGCTGAGTCACAACTCCCTCTAGAGACATATACATGTGCTACTACAAAGTTTTGCACGCGGGGCAAACGCCACACGAAAAATAATGTTGGTACCCAACAACAAACATGATTGAAGCCCTAGTCTTGGGCACAGTCATCATGCTCATTGCTGCCGTGGTCCTGGGACTGATCGGGTACTCGCTCGAGCCCAACAAAAACGACGCCGTATCAAAGAGGGGCAAGCTCTTGGTCTTGGTTGCTATGGTGCTAGGCATGCTCTCGTTCTTGACTGGCATGGCGGTTGCCGTTCTGCAACCAAGGTAGAGGAGCGACGACGACGAATTAGCAGGCAGCAACTCACTTGAGCAGCCAGTTGGGGGCACACAGATAGATAGTCATGGTATACAGTGCAGGCCTCCTCACCAGGCTGGATGACCTTGCCCAAGACCTGGGCGACGGCGGCACCCGCGTCGTGGATGCCGCGACACTGCAGCAGAGCTGGATGGCCCCCTCCATCTTTGCCGGGATGACCAGGCGCCCGCACGCAGCAGTCATCGACAGGCTGCCCGAGGACGCGTACGTCACGCAGAAGAAGGGCGCCTCCATCAAGTGCCTGGTCAAGGTCGACTTCCTGGTGACCTCCGAGACAGTGACGCACCCACCCAAGGGCCGCCTCTCCCAGTGGCTCAACGCATGGCTGAGGAAGTGGGGCGCGGAGCTCGCCGAGCCAGCGGCCGAGCCAGCGGCGGAGCCTGCCGAGCCAGCGGCGGAGCCTGCCGAGCCAGCGGCGGAGCCTGCGGCGGAGCCTGCGGCGGTGCCTGCGGCGGTGCCTGCCGGGCTGCTGGCTGCCACCTGCACCTACAACGGCACCACTGTGGTCGAGGCCATGGACCTGTACAAGTCGGGGGCGCTGCCAGTCCTCTTCAAGAACCTCACAAAGACGCCACGCAAGGCTGTCGGGCTGCGGCTTGTGCGCGACGCGGACTACTTTGTCGCGCGCAAGGCGGAATGTGGCTACCTCCCCTGCGAGCCCAGCTTGAACCAGGCCAAGTTCCTGGTGAAGCTGGAGTACGTCATCAGCAAGCTGGGCGCCACCGAGCTCCACTGCGATGAGGGCGCAACACCTGTGGCGCCGCCAGCAGCAGTAGCAGCAGCCACCCCAGAAGATCAGCAGGTGCCTGTCAGGCCCTTCATGCCCGAGCTGGAGCTGCAGGAGCACGAGATGCTGCGCGGCGAGGACGGCTGCGTCTACCCTGTGCTGTGCCGCGGCGAGCGCCACCCTCGCAGCTGCTACTTCCAAGTGACGAGCGTGGGCAGGATGCTGGGCATAAAGGACCTCACGTCCAGTGTCCTCAACCCTTCATCTGCCCACCTGCCTGGCGAGGACTACGTGAGGATGGAGTGCGCGCCCGCGGGGCGTGAGGAGGGCTACGCAGGGATGGAGGGGGGGACGCCGTCCCCCCCCGAGAATTACTCGGGGGGGGACGGCGGGCGCAAGGAGGGCCACGCAGGGATGGAGGGGGGGACGCCGTCCCCCCCCGTGAATTACACGGGGGGGGACGGCGGGCGTAAGGAGGGCCACGCAGGAATGGAGGGGGGGGCGCCGTCCCCCCCCTAGAATTACTCGGGGGGGACGGCGGGCGTAAGGAGGGCCACGCAGGGATGGATGGGGGGCGCCGTCCCCCCCGAGAATTACTCGGGGGGGGACGGCGGGCGTCAGGAGGGCGCCGTCGAGCTCTACTTCACCTACCGGGGCTTGCTGCGCTGCCTGTTTACGTCGCGCAAGCCCGTGGCCCGCACCTTTGTAGCCTGGGCCGAGCAGGTGTTGTTTGCTGCCCACATGGGCACGGAGGAGCAGCGCGAGGAGCTGGCTGCCGCCCTGGTGGGCGTCCAGGTGGACATCGTGCGCCAGTTTGCCCGCCACGTCTATGCCTTCAAGATGGCGGGCGTGTACCTGCTGCTGATTGGCTCTGTAGCTGACCTGAGGCAGTCCATGGGCCTGTCGGCAGACCTGCCAGGGGACCAGCTGGTGTGCAAGTGGGGCCGCACGGAGGACCTGGACCAGCGCCTCAAGGACCACGACCGCCACTACGGCTCCCTGGACGGCGCCAACCTGCGCCTGGTGTACTTTGCGCCCATCGACCCTCGCTACCAGAGCAAGGCCGAGCAGGACGCCAAGGAGTCCGTGTGCGAGATTGGCCAGCACCTGACTGGCGTCAAGCTGCGTGGCGAGGCCAAGAAGGAGCTGGTGCTGTTCACCAAGGCCGACCTGAAGGTGGCGGCAAAGCACGCGTTCCAGAGGATTGGCGCCACCTACGCAGGCTGCCTCAAGGGCATGACGGAGGAGCTTGACAAGCAGCGCGCCCTCGGGGAGCAGAAGGACCACAGGCTGGCCGACAAGGACCAGCAGCTGGCCGACAAGGACCAGCAGCTGGCCGACAAGGACAAACAGCTGGCCGACAAGGACAAACAGCTGGACGACAAGGACAAACAGCTGGACGACAAGGACAAACAGCTGGACGACAAGGACAGGCAGCTGGCCGAGAAGGCGAAGGAGGTCGCCTCGCAGCTAGCGGACAAGGACAGGCAGCTTAGGCGCACCGAGGCGCTGTACGATGCCCTGCTCTCCCAGAAGGACCAGCTGATCAGCGGCCTGCAAGAGCAGTTGGCTTTGGCGCTCAAGCAGCCGTAGGTAATTGCCAGCGACACGGACTGCGTGAAAATTATTGTCGGGTGCCTTCATTATGACAGAATACAAAGGCAAACGCCGCACGATGTACGATACTTACAAGGCAGTGTGCACCACAAGTGAGAACGAAGCTGCAGAGCTCTTGAATCGCAGCGACCCCGTGGACCGGGCAGCCTTCCAACTGTACATGCAGGAGAGCAGACGGATACAAAAGGACTTGTTGAGATGTGCGCGGTTGCGGAGAAAGTATCGCAACATGTTCGTGCCTCCTGCTCAGAGGAACCGAGGCCATGAGCATGCCATCAACAAAACCCGTAACAAGGCGACAGACCTGATGGAGCGCCTCGAAAGACTTGACAAGCACTATACCGAGCTCAATCGACAAGCCTTGGAGCAGCAGCAGCAGCAGCAGCAGCAGCAGCAGCAGCAGCAGCAGCAGCAAGTGGCTGCTCGAAGCAACAGCGGCAGGAGAAAGAAGCCTGCTCGGCCAGCGCGCCCCACACCCCGCAGCACCCCCGCTTCAAGTGGCACTGACGACATGGCATGGGCCGTCACAAAAGAGCACCAGAATGAGGTTCTTGACCAAGCCATCCTACTCATTCACAGCAAGGTCTTGACACGGATCATGACAGCTGGATTACCAAAGCTCAGTGAGAGACAGCAAGCCTTTCTAAGTTTTGCCGTAATGCATAACCTTGCGGACACCCTGACCCCGTGGAGTCTAGACGACAGCCTTTCGCTGAGAAACATTGAGATCCTGCAAACGGTCATCGAGTATGTGAAGGGGCTGCCAGAGGACAACTTGGGTGACTTTTTCAAGCGTGTTCCTGCCGCCCAAGTAAACATGTGGCTGAAGTTGTCAGACGAGGAGATGATGCAGCATTTAGCGCGCATGTTCCTCCCAGACCCAGACACATTGAAGATAAGCGTGTTACTTTATCTGGGAACGGGTGTGTACAAGCTTCATCAGAGGTTTCACAAGAGCACCACGATGTCACAGATTGCGCTGCAGATTGCGCAGTCTCAGTTTCCCTTGTCTGGTGCGCATATGATCCTAGGGGATTGGCACCTGTATGATTGGCGACATGCAAGCAAAAAGTTCATCCGTCTCACCGACAACATGACGTTGCAGCAGCTGAAGAAACTGCCTGAGGGCAAAGACGTCATTGTGCTGCGTGGCAAACACATGATTGAATGCATTGCTACGCTAGTCGCGGCAAAGACGGCACAGCCCGAGCACAGGTAACTTGACACTGGCCCCCACCTGCTGCGCTCCAGAGTGCTGCCTTCATCAGAGGGCGTGTGGCTTGATCCTTTGGCCCATGACATGGCACCTGGAGCATGCTGGCTTTGGCCGAGCGCTGGCTTTGTGGTCGCAGCCAGCATGTTCACTGCTACTTGTGCGCTCAACCAGCGACCCAGGCTGCAAAGAGAGAGAGAGTAACATCACGGCAACTGGCACAGCTGGGTGTTGCTACAAGGTGTGTAAACGGGAAAACGGTTGGGTTGTCTCAGAAGGACCAGCTGATCAGCGGCCTGCAAGAGCAGGTGGCCTTGGCGCTCAAGCAGCCGTAGTGGCGGGAGCTGTGCCGTGGTCGCGGAAAACGTGTCTCGCTCTTCCCGGCTGAACACGGACTGGGCGCGCAACTCGGCAGATGAGAATTATTGTCGGGTGCCTTCATTATGACAGAATACAAAGACAAACGCCGCACGATGTACGATACTTACAAGGCAGTGTGCACCACAAGTGAGAACGAAGCTGCAGAGCTCTTGAATCGCAGCGACCCCGTGGACCGGGCAGCCTTCCAACTGTACATGCAGGAGAGCAGACGGATACAAAAGGACTTGTTGAGATGTGCGCAGTTGCGGAGAAAGTATCGCAACAAGTTCGTGCCTCCTGCTCAGAGGAACCAAGGCCATGAGCATGCCATCAACAAACCCCGTAACAAGGCGACAGACCTGATGGAGCGCCTCGAAAGACTTGACAAGCACTATACCGAGCTCAATCGACAAGCCTTGGAGCAGCAGCAGCTGCAGCAGCAGCGGCAGCAGCGGCAGCAGCGGCAGCAGCGGCAGCAGCGGCAGCAGCCGCCGCAGCAGCCAGCGGCTGCTCAAACCCGCAGCAACAAGAAGCCTGCTGGGCGAAGCTCGGCGCGCCCCACACCCACACGCAAGCCCTCTGCTTCGAGTGGCGCTGACGACAACTCATGGGCCGTCACAGAGGAGCAGCACAAAGCGGTGCTCAATGAAGCCTTAGGACTCATTCGCGACAGGATCTCAACACGGCTCATTGCAGCTAAATCTTCAAAAAACACTGAACAACGTCACCGCATGCTACAATTCGCCATGCTGTTTGACCTTGCGGACTCCCTGACGCCGTGGATTCTAGACACCGACATTTCGCGGAAAAACATCGCAATCATGCAAACGGTCATCGAGTATGTGAAGGGCCTGCCAGAGCGCACCCTGGGTGACTTTTTCGATCGAATTCCTGCCGCAAAGATACACATGTGGCTAGGCATGTCAGATGAGGATATGGATAAGCGTCTCAAGAACATGCGTGAGCCGGCCAAAGACACACTGAGGCTACTCGTGCGGGTGGGTGGGCACATAATCCAAGCGTGGTTTCCCAAGGACGCCAAGCTGTCACAGATTGCGCTGCTGCTGGCGCAGGCTAGGTTTTCCTCATGTGGTGTGCGAAAACTAGGTGGCTGGCACCTGATTGAGGAGCATGGCGAGCTGGCGCGCCAATATAACGACAGATGGTCGTTGCAGGAGCTGATGCATTGGCGTGAACGCCAAAAGGAGGTTGGGCCCATTCTCCTGCACGGCAAACACCTGAAAGCATGCCTCGCTTTGCAGCCTCTTCCGGATGGCGTCAACCCAAACTAGAGAGTTTGTCTACGATTGCCACAGTGCTCTTTTGCAGACCCCACACCGGGCCGGGCACGCCTCGTCATGGCGACACGGATGGAGGAGGCGACTGTGGCACGGGGGCGAGCGTCGGCTGAGGCTCCTCCACGACGGCTTGGAGCTTGAGGAAGGCATACTCGACGAGCTTGCGCACGGCCCACTGCTCGACGCGCGCCGAGAGCGGCAGGTCGGCAATGACGCCAAGCACCTCGCGCGCATTGTCAAAGTGTGTCAGGATGGCCGTGATCTGGCCAATGCACCACGACTTGCGGCACTCGTCGGTCTCGCCCTCAAAGCGCTCGCTGGCATTGCTTGCCAGCGACGAAGCGACGGCCTGAAGCGTGCCCTTTTCGAGCGTCCGTGAGGCCAGGGCATCGAGCAGATTCTGGGGGGTGGCGGGTGCAGGCGCAGGCATCTGTAACTATTTGGGCATTGTTTTTGCTCGGCTTTGACCGTGCCCGCCGATGCGACTTGAGGGCAGGCCACTCGGCGCCCCCCTGGCAACAGCAACAGCATGGGGGAGACGTGCGTCATATGCTTTGAAGACAACACGGACCCGCTGGTGCTGCCATGCGGGCACGCAGACTTCCACAAGGCATGCGTCGAGTCGTGGTGGCTCAAGCACCGCGAAACGTTTGGTGCATCGTCGTCGCTGCCCATGTGCCCGCTGTGCAGGGCCCCGGCCGCGGCCGCCGCCGCAGCCCGGCGCCGCCCCCCAAAAGGGCCTTGCTGCGCGCTGATTGCCGTCTTTGCACTCGCCCTGCTCACGTGGCTGCTCGCCTTCTTGAGCTTGCGCACTGCACTAGTGCAAAAAACCGGCGCCGATGACGGATGATGACGGGCGGCCTGCTAGGCATGCTCGTGGCACTGCTGCTGCTGCTGTTGTTGTGGTGGCGCCGGCCAAACATAGGACAGCTGCCGCCGCTACGGCCACCGCCGCGCGCGGACGCCGTCGGCACCAAAGCTTTCGGCAGCATCGCGACCTATGCAGCGCTCGTGCACAAGTACCTGGCCGCGTTTTTCGAGCTTTACCAGCTCTCGTTTGTCAGAGGGCGCTTTGGGCGCAGCGAGGCACGGCGCATGGCCAAGTGCATGCGCAAGGCCGAGACCTACATGCACGAGCTCGAGTTTAGGCGCTGCAACGACCTGCTCGCGAGCACCAGGCATGCCGATGCCACGCGCGACCTGATGGCAACCCTTGGCGCGTATGCAGCCGACGCGGCGGCTCGCAACCGGCTCTGAGCGCCACCTATGCTTTTAATCTCCGCCACCACCAACAATGCCACTCTCGACCGCCACCTACAACACGCGCCTGTACGATGGCCCCGCCATCACCTCCAACGCGACCGCTGTCACCGTCACCGGCGACATGCACGTCACCAAGGGAATCACCACGCCTGGCAACGTCACCGGCTACGACCTCCATGCCACCAACATGATCACGGCAGACCAGCTCAAGGTCAGCACGCTCGACGTGACCGGCGACATGGACGTGCCAAACGTCAGGGTCGCCCACTCGGCCTCGACCAACATCAGCTTTGCCAACGTCACCGCACACGGCCACGACATCGACAGCACCGCCGACATCGCCAACCAGGTGTTCATCACCAACGCGATCAAGCGCGCCTTCTACGGCTCCATCTGGCTGGGCGGAGGCAGCTCGGCACAAGTCGTGCACAACCTAGATGTCGATGCCAACCAGTACTGCGTCACCGCCACCTTTTGCGAGACAGGCAGTACACAGCAGGTCGTGACGCTGCAGGTGTCCGAGAAGCAGCCAAACTCGTTCTGGATCAACTGCGTCCCAGACAACACCTCCGAGACCGCCAGCGTCAACTTTGCCGTCCACGAGCTTGCCACCAGCTTGCCGGCCGCCCCCGCCCCCGCCCCCGAGCCCTAGAGCGAGACGCGACTCGACGCCACATGAAGGAGCATTGAGCACGAGTAGCGCTCGCATGCCTCGTGCCTGGTGACGACGTGGGGCTGCGCGCCGCCTTTTAGGCTCGACAAGATGCGGACAGAGAGCCTCGTGATGGTCGCAGGAGGCGCCACCGACTTGTAGTGATACGTTGGCAGCGCGGCCCAGTCGACGATGTCGTGGTCTGTAAGATACCAAGTACTGTGCACCTGCCAACGAATGCCAAGCTCCTCGATCTCCACATGCACATACGGCTCCCATGCGCGCCTCGGCAGCGACACAAACACGGGCGGCATGCGGAGGTCAAGCAGCCTCACGGCGTCGACGCTGTACAGTGGCTCGTCTAGCGGCACGACAAACTCGTACCGAACCCCATCTGCGCCGCGAGCACATGCCATGTCGAGCATGAGCAGCCCTGCCTGCTTGGGCGACCGCTGCAGCTGCAACAGCGGAGCCTCGGCAAGCCTAGGCGTGTGAGCGACCTTCAAGAGCAGCGTGACATGCGTCGAGCCAAGCGCCGAGCCATCGGGCCGCGTGACGTGCACAGATAGCCTGTCCACGAGGCCGAGCGGCGTCGCATGCGAGGCAGCATGCCAGTCGGGCATGCACTCGAGCAAAAAGCCATTGGTCGAAAAGTCGCCGTTGAGCTGCATGCACCTATAAAACACAGGCCACTCGTCGATGCCCAGCTCGCGCACTGAGAGGCGCACATACGTGATCGAGGGGTCGGGCTCAGCGGCCAAGGCAAAGAGTTGCACGCGCCCCACATGGCGCAGCACGTCGCGCAGGCGCACGACAAACGACGACGTCCCGGCCCCGCAGGTGACAGACTCGCCAGCGTTACAAATGGTTAGGATGTCGACGCTCGCTGCCACCGCCGCCGCCATATAGTGCTGCAGGGTACACCATAGAAACAATCAGGAGGCTGCCCGCCGCCGCTGCTGCCTCATCGCTGCCAAGTCAAAGGCCTCCTCACACCTTGGCGACGAAGGGAACAGCGACGCACGGCCAGGCAGCACAGTGCGCCAAGAGGCGCTGCGGCGGCGGCCAGCCGAGGCGCCGAGCCCAAGCACATGCGCAACGAGGTTGGAGGGGATCAGCTCCTCATAGGCACTGTGCCTGTAAAACATGCCACAGTGCCGGCGCAGCAGCGCATGGAGCTGCGCGTAGCTCGGGCGCCCGTGCCCGGCCTCGTGCACGGCATACGCCTCAATCTTGAACAGGTTGCAGATGCCTCGCCGAGCCTGGAACGTGCACGGGTTGCCAGCCCTGAGCGAGGCCCGGTCGAGCCCAGGCACGATGACGTCAAAGCCCTTGGCATAGTACTTTAGGATCCGTGCGACAGAGGCCTCGCTCCAGCAGTCGAGGTCGACCCAGCATGTCAGGTGGCGCATGCTCACAAACCAGGCCACATGAGCCTTGAGCCTCAAGCTGCTGCCGCCAAAGCGCCCGAGCGCGACCTTGCAAGGGGCCAGGTCAAAGCTGCCCAAGACGTGGCAGGGTGCCTGGTAGAGCCACGTGATGAGCTGGATCACCTCGTCTGTCTCGCCCCAAACCACAGAGAGCGCCGATGCCGTCTGAGCACACACGGTCACGCCAGGCATGCTCACGAGCTCTTGCTTGATGGCCTCGGCCTCGGCCTCCGACAAGCCCCACACAAACAAGTCGTAGTCGGAGCCTGCGCCAACGCAGTCGCTCGCCACCCCAAGCGCTGCGCCGCCGGCAAGCAGTAGGTTGGCATGCGCCATCAACAGAGCAAGGACAGGTGCCGGCAGCGCCGCGCTGGCAAAGCGCAGCGGGTCGGGCCTGAGCACGCTGCCGCCGCTGCCACCCAAGGGGCGCGCGGCATCCCTGCCATGAAAGAGCCACTGCTCGTCGCGCCCCAACAGCGGCTCAAACACGAGCGACGCCTGCTCGACGTCGAGCAGCAGCCCGGTGGCCACAGATGCCTCGGCCATGAGAGGGCTAATGCGGTCAAGGGCCTCGGTGCGCGCACAAATGCTGCTCGGGTGCCATGGCGACAACACGCACTCGATGCCTGCGGGCACGCCAAGGTAGTCGGCAAGCTGCCGGAGCGCTGGCAGCGGCATGGGCCACGTGCTCAGGCGCTGCGAGTCGCAGAGCGCGAGCAGCTCGTGCAGGAGGGCTGCCGTCCCGACGCCAAAGGGGATGGTGCTTGTCGTCGTCGCCAGGTCGTCGTCGTCGTCGTCGTCGTCGCCGCCCTCAAAGAAGGGCGCCAAGTATGCAAAGCGCGGCAACCAGATCGTGTCGCGCACCTCGAGCCTGCTGCCATCTGGAAAGGCGCACGTGGCACTGACCGGCATATGGTGCGGCCTCGAGACGGCCTCGAGCAGGGCATGGGGGATCTCGCTGACAGCAGCCTCGTCCCAGGGCCGGCGCAGCCATGCCTTGCCCCTGCTAGGGGCGACGACGATGAAGCCAGAGGTCCCATTGTGGCAGATGGTCTTGAAGTCGACGCCGTGCTCGACCTGTGCGCGCCCGTCATAAAAGCCATGCTTGTCGGCCCTCGCCGAGCGCCGAAAGTAGTAGTGGCGCCCCTTGGCCGTCTGCTCGCACGGCGCCTGCTTGAGCTCGGCAAAGCGTGCCTCATAGATGTCGCACAGCTCGTGGCTGTCGATGTCTATGACGCACAGGTCCTTGAGCAAGATGCCAATGTCGTAGGTTATGGGGGGCGCCGGCGACGTGCTCTCCCTAAAGATGTGAGCATCGTCCCATGTCCATGGCCTCGAGCGCTGCGCGTGGCAAAACATGGGGCGCTTTGACCCAACGAGCGACGGCATTGGGACGTCGCGCGGCAAGTCAGAGGCAAGCCATGCATACAGAGGCTCCCACTCAGGAATCATGGTGCTGCGTTTGGGAGCTGCCGGGGCAGCGCCGCTGCTCAAGTGGGTTGTTGTGGTGTCGCAAAGCGCGTCGCGAGGCCACCTGCAGGCAGCGCTTGAAGGGGTACAAAGGCGCTCGGCTCTGTTGGCGCAATGATGTCGCGTGCGCCCTCGCGCTGCTTGCCATCGCGAGTGACCGGCGCTGCCAGCATGCTCGACTCGGCATCAATGTTTCTGATCGATCGGCCAATCGCATGCAGAGCAGCCTCCTCGACCGTCTGTTGTGCACTCTTGACTGTGTCATGCATGCGGCTCGTCGCCCCTCGTGGCTGCTCGTCCAAGGGGATCATGTGTGCCAGCTCTGGCCTGACGCTCTCGTTGATGAGCATGCGCGTGACGCGCTCTGGTCCACGATAGCGCGTCAGCTGGGCTGCCGGGGCATGCGTGCCTGCCAACGGCTGCTCAAAGGCGCTGCTCGGGTTGAAGAGGCCCTTGGCAGGGCCGCCTCGGAGGTGCTCGCCTCGCATGCGCGAAAAGCGTGGCGCCCTCAGCTCAGAGTCGCCGACAGGCACAGGCTCGCGGGTCGAGGATGCATTGAACAGCATTGGCGCATTGTCGCTCTTGAAAGGCTCGCGAAACTGCGTCGCCACCTGCTGCTGGTCGCTGCCAACAAAGGAGGGCTGCTGCTGGCCCGATGCAGGGTTGAGCAGCATGGCCGACCCAAGCTTGGCTCGGCTGCCAATGCCAGGCCCAAGGCGCACGTCGGCCAGCAGGGGCCTATCAATGGCCGACACATTCATGAGCAGCTGGCCCTCGTCATCGCGTCGGCGCTGCTGCTGCGGGCGCAAGGCGCTGCTGGCTGCCGACGCCGGGTTGTCGGCAACCACCGGTGCAGCATGCATGTAGGGCCCACGGCCCTCGAGGTGCCACTTGGCGCCTAGCTTGCCATCCTTGGCATCGCGCGCCACGGCCCCTGCCCTGAGGCTCGTCTCGATGGCAACGGGCATGGTCGGCCTAGACGTGAGCGAGGGCTTCATCGGCGCCGCGAAGGGCTGCGCCTTTGCGTCCTTGGGAGGAGGCACGGCAGAGCCGCGCACAAGGTTTTGGGCATCGAGGTCGATGCCGCTCAGGCGAGGGATCACAAACGATGGCGCCGACATGTCTGGCAAGTGCGCAGGTATATTTCGATAGCGTTTGGCCCCATCCCGATTTCACGGCTGCTGCACGAGGAAGGCGAGGAAGGCATCCATGTCGTTTTCTGGCATTTGCATGAACTGCCGCTCAGATGACTGCATGCCTGCCACGTCGGCAATGTCCATGTACATCTTGCTCCGGAACAGCTTCTTGGCCTTGGCCGCCTCCTCGTCGTTCCACTCGGGAGGCGGGAGGTCGGCGTGCGGGTCGGCATGCAGCACGTTGGCAAAGGGATTGGCCGCTGTCCTTGGCCTCGTCGCGCGGCCCACGGCAGGCACCACGCTGCCAAGCGGCTCCCTAAAAGCCTCCCTGCCCTGGCCATAGTGATACAGGCCACCGAGGGCAGCCACCGCCGCCCATGCCATCGCGACATACTTTGGCTTCTGCGTCGCCACATACAGCAGCACGCCTGCATACAGCAGGAAGCGCACGGTCGCGTTCACGCGCTCCTCGATGCACATCTCGGGCGAGGGCCAAAACAGGAGGCGCCTGTCGTGGCGCAGCAGGACACCGACGCTGCGATAAAAGATGGGGTCGTGCTCGATGCGCGCGCCCATGGCGTGTGCTGTGTACTGGGCCCCTTTTTAATTTCCTGCTGCTTGCCCATCTCCATCACAGCCGCCGCTGGCTCGACGCGATCTGGTTGATGACGTTTGGGAGCGAGCTGAGGAACTGCGAGATGTCGAGCTCGCCGGCGTCCATCTTGGAGGCACACGACTCGGCCACGCTCTCGATGCTCGACAGCAGCTCGGGCGGCAGCGCGCTCACCGTCGAGGCCATGAACAGCAGTGTCTGCAGGTACTGCCAGATGACGGCACGGGTCGGCGCGTCGGCCTGCACCCACAGCCCGCGCACGTCAAGGAAGCCACACAGGCTGGGCACGTCGTCAAAGAGCGTGTCGTCCTGCGCCGAGATCTTGTGCGCAAACGGCGTAAACGCCTCGAGGAACATGCCCATTGCCTTTTTGGGGTTGGCGTCGGTCAGCAGCGGCAGCTTGGTCACGCATGCCTGGAGCTTGGGCTCGTGTGGGAAGGCGTGTGCAAGCTCCTCCACAAACTGGAACAGCATGCCGTTGAATGCCTTGGTGCTCGTCATGGGTGGGCTTTCTCTCGGCACATGCCGTGGCAAAAAAAGGGCCGTGCTGTACGCGGGCGGGCAAAGGCGCAAACATTTTAGGCGCGCCAATGGCTAGGATATGCTCGTCGTGGCCGTCGAGTCGGCGCCAGGGGGCGGCAAGGGCTTCTTGCTCAAGCACCTGGCCTCCAAGGGGCTCTACCCGCTGCATGGGCATGTCGAGCTGCATGGCGATGCCATCCACCACCTCATGGACCTCAACACCGATGCCTCGCGCTGGGCCTTCTTCACAGAGCTCTTCTTCTTGGCAGCGCACGTGCAGTGCTACCAGCGGGGCGTGGCGGCGGCGGCAGCCAGGGCCGACGTCCTGCTGCTCGAGGGCTCGCCTGTGACGGATAGGCTCTGCTACTTTGAGGCCCAGTGCAGGGCCCGCATGCACCCTCTCGAGGCCGAGCTCTACATGGACTGGTACCAAAGGCTCGAGCCAACATGGCACGTCGACCACCACATCCTGCTCATGTCGGACATGCATGCTCACGTCGAGCGCATCATCGACAATGCCAAGGTCGAGCAGGCGAGCATCGGACTCGACGACGTCTTCGAGCTCATAGAGACGTACGTCGAGGCCTTGCCACAGGCGCATGTCGTGCAATGCCCTGCCAACTTTGAGGACAATGAGCCCGTGCTCGAGAACCTGAGGGCCGTCGTGGTGCGCCTCGTGCAAGCGCTGCAAGCCCAAGCCACTTGAGGGAGGGGGCACGACCGACCACTCGATAGATGGCGACGACAAGGCCGCTCAGGTTTGACGAGGTCTGCCTCGAGAGCGCCGTGCGCTACGACATGCTGCCACAGGCTGCGACCTTTGGCACGGGCTGGGTCGTAGCACGCAATGGCGAGCCAGAGTCGTTGCTGCTGCAGACGCCCAAGATGAGGGCGCCCTTTGGCTGCATCGAGACCAGCTATGGGCGGGGCGGCAAGCCCAAGCTGTCGATTGCGCTTGCCGTGCCTGCAAGCTCGGCCTTCATGGCCTGGTATGAGGCGCTCGAGGAGCACACGGTGGCATGCGTGGAGCAAAAGTGCGAGGAATGGTTTGGCAAGCCGTGTAGCGAGGTGCAGCCCTCGGTGCGCGAGGCCTTTTGCGCCGGGCTCAAGCAGCACGACGGCACCGGCGAGGCCCTGCTCTACCTCAACGTGCCGACGCGTGGCAGTGCCGTGCTTGCCAACTTTTTTGATGCGAGCGGCGTGCCCGATGCCCATACAAGCATGGAGCGCAACCATGAGCTGGCCTGCCACATCGAGCTCGAGGGGCTATGGTTTGCCAACCAGCGCTGGGGCATGCGCTGGAGGCTGTGTAGCGTCAAGATGTATAGCGACGCCACCGCTGCCGCCTTCGCCACCACCACCAACGGCTTTGCCTTTGTGGCCGATGATGGCGACGACGACGGCGCCGGGTGTTTCGGATGACGTATAATTGTATGCTGCTAGTTACATTGCAATGGTCGTGAGCGAGGAGGTCCTAGCTGCCGTGCAGTCGCTGGCTGCAGAGTACCGAGCCCGGGTCCCCATGAGCGTGATCCGCAAGCTGCGTATGCTGTGCAACCAGAGGCGCGCCTTTGACGTCGTCATCACGCAGCATGGGGTCGTCGCGATCGGGCTGCACGTGTAACAACATCATATGTACGAGGGCGAGAGTGAGACAGAGAAAGAAAGAACGAGCGCGCGCAAAACCTGAGAGCAGGACCAACAATTTTGCCATCCCCTACTTGCTTGCCGGCGACATTCGCCAGCCATGCACAGCTTTTGTACAGCCGACAAGCCCACAACAAGCCGACAAGCCCACTACCCACAACACACATGCTCAACGCCCACAACATACAACACACATGCCCACAACACACATGCCCAACGCCCACAACATACAACACACATGCCCACAACACACATGCCCAACGCCCACAACATACAACACACATGCCCACCACACACATGCCCACTGCCCACAACATACAACACACATGCCCACTACCCACATGCCCACTGCCCACAACATACAACACACATGCCCACTACCCACATGCCCACTGTTCACAACACACATGCCCACTACCCACTACCCACAATGCCCACTGCCCACAACATACAACACTCAACATGCTCATCACAAGCCCCCAAGCCCCCAAGCCCACTGCCCACAAGCCCCCAAGCCCACAAGCCCTCAAGCCCACTGCCCCCAAGCCCCCAAGCCCCCAAGCCCCCACATGGCATGCATGCCAAAGCGAGTCTACTGCATCCCCTTTTACTTGCTTGCCGGCCATATTGGCCAGCCTGCCAGCGCATCTGTCTCGAGCGTTTTTGAGCACACCATAAAAGCACTTGCTAGGTACTAGGTACATACTAGGAGGCTGCAAGCGATGCACGGCGCCCCCAACGTGAGCCTCGTCATGGTCGACAACCTCGAGTTTGTTGGCAGCGACGCGCCCTTTGACTTTAGGTTTGTGCTCAAAGAGCCGCTGTCAAGAGTCGGGTCCGTGCAGCTCGTCGGCATGTCGATGGACTACAACCATTATGCCGTGCATGTCGCCATCGACGAGCTCGATGCCGAGTTCCCCGTGTTTGTCGACAAGGCCCTCGACTCGCCAATGCTGCTCGCGCCAGAGGTCGTCTACAAGCGGAGCTTTGAGGGCGAGCCACTTGCCAGGCTCGCGCACCTGAGCATCAAGCTGACGGGCTACGATGGCAAGCCGCTGCTGGGCCCTGTGAGCCGGGGCACCGACCGAGTGTCACTGTTGTTTGTAGTCGAGCATGACTGCCCAGGCGTGGCGCCAATGAGCGACGCGCAATGCACACTCGTGCTCGTGAGCAACCTTCATACGGCAAGGCACGAGCCCTACACGTTTACCTGGCCTGGCCCACTCCACGGCCCAATCCGCAATGTCAGGCGCGTCGCGCTCAAGGCCATGGTCATGTCGATGTTTGCCACTGACGAGCCCTACGTGCGCCTCAGCATCCCCGAGCTGCACATTGCCGACTGGCCGGTGCCCTACACGTGCGACATCGTTGGCAGCTACTACCCGTTTGTGCTGATGCACCGCAGCGACAACCACAAGGTCGAGTTCTACCCTCCAAAGTGCTCGCTTGGTGCCCTAGACATCAAGGTCACCGACGGCAACGGCAAGGCCCTCGGCTGGCAGCAGCCACAGCAGACCAGAAAGGAGCAGTACATGTGGTTCCACCCCAAGGGCGGCCTGATACGCGACCTCGGCAACGACGGCTTTGTCTTTATGCTGCTCGAGGTCGACTCCCAGGCAGCGCCACCAGGCACACTAGAGCAACACTACATGCCGAGGCCAGCAGGCAGCCGCCTCGTCTTTGTCGACAGCAACAACTATGCACTCAGGCATGTGCTCGACGAGCCGTGCACCAACGTCTCGAGGCTCGTGCTGCAGCAGCTTGCTTGCCCACATGTCGCCGCACAAGACGTGCTCTTTGCAAGGCTCTCAATCCGCAACCTCGGCATCGGCTGGGTCGTGCCCTATGGCGCATGGCTCCATGAGCCACTGACCAATGTGCTCAAGACGGATGAGGCACTGCACACGGCATGGCTTGCGCCGCCATGCTCCTTTGGCCACCTTGACATAGAGCTCGAGTGGCTCGACCCAGCCTCGGGTGCATTTAGGCCGTTTGTGCCGCACCCAGATGCCGTCAGCGCCACGATGTGCTTCACGCTCAAGGCCGACTAGCCCTGCCCAAATATCTTTTGTGGGCTGCTTGCTAACAACAACACAAATGTCGAGCTGGCATGTTGTGAGCAGTCACTCGGCGTGCCCGCTGGCGGCGTCGAAGCCACAAGGGGGCGGTGCGCGAACACGACTCGGGCAGGGCGAAGGGCTGAAGCAAGCCTTGAGTACCCTGCAGACCGTAAAGCTGCAAAACCAGGAGATGCAGCAAGAGCTGGCGTCAATCCGACGTCGCATCGTGGAGCTCATCAAGCAAGACCTGCAGCAACTCGCTTGAGGGGGCATGCCAGCTGGCAAGAGCGATGGCGACAACAACACAACCAACGGCGGCAACAGCCTGCCATGCCGCAAGCGACGACGAGAACGAGGATGAGCTGCTGCAAGAGGAGGAAGAGGACGACGACGTCGACGACGACGAGGACGACGACGAGGACGACGAGGACGACGAGCATGACCAAGACGACGACGACGACGACCAAGACGACGACCAAGACGACGACGACGACCAAGACGGCGACGGCGACGACGACGATCAAGATGCCAAGGCCAAATGGAGGATACCCGCCGCCGCCGCCGTTGCCGCCGCCGCCGCCGCCGCCGCTGCCGCCGCCGCTACGGCTGCCGCTACTGCTGTTGCCGCCGCTGCCGCTGCTGCTGCTGTTGCTGCTACTGCTGGCGACGACGACAACGGCGACGACGAACTAGCTGCCGAGAGCGCCACCAGCCATGCCGCCATGCTCTACATTAGGAGGCGCCTGGCTCGCATCGCCCTGCTCCGCGCCAAGCACGGCTACAGGCACAGCGGACCCGAGCTCGGCTACGAGGACAACTACAAGCCTTGGACCCCGCACCGCGTTTGAGCGTTCCGCACATTTATGTGGGTGTGTAGTAGCATGGCAGGCACCCGGTCCAACAACAAGAAGCCCTCAAAGAAGGACTCTCTCGCCCCAACCATCATGGATATCGAGCCCGTGCCTGAGCCCACGCCTCTGTCGCCCGAGCCCGAGCCCGAGCCCCTGCCCCTGCCAATGTCACCCATCGTGGCTATCGACGAGGAGGCATTGTGCACGACGCCACACTTGAGCGAAGACGATGAGCCACTGTCGTCAGGCGACGGCGCCGACGAAGGCAGCGACAGCGGCGCCGACGAAGGCAGCGACAGCGGCGCCGACGAAGGCAGCGGCAGCGGCAGCGGCAGCGACAGTGGCAGCGAAAGCGAAAGCGACAGCGAAGACGAAGCCGACAGTGCACTCGTGTGCAGCCTGTACGAGCTCTTGTGTGACGAGAATGGTGTCAATGTTGCCGAGGCCATCTTGGCAGTCAAGGGGGCTCTCGACACACAGAACAAGATCCTTTACAACCTAGTCAAGGTCGTCAACAGCCGCCGGTAACCACCCCACCATCACACCACCAGGCCTCCTAGTCGTCGTCGCTCAGCAGCTGCTGTGCGTGTTCATCTATGAAGCTCTGAACACGCTGAGCCGCGCTGCCGAGGTCTTGCACAGAGCGGCACCCCGTCACCCAGACCTTGCCCGACACGTAGACGAGGGCCTTGATGCCGCGCTCGAGCACGAGCTTGATGTAGGGCTTGCCGTCGCCTGCGCCACTGTGCACATGGAAGCCTGCCTCGCGTGCCAGGTCGTTGAGCAGCTCCTTGTCCATGATGCGCATGTTGCGTGCAAAGGGCGGCATCGAGAACACGCCGTTGATGAGGTGTGTGCTGGTGCGCTCGACTCGCACCGGCGCCACCCTGCCGCTGCTGCTGCTGCTGCTGCTGCTGCTCGTCTCAGCGATGATGCCGAGCAGCTTGCCGGCTACACTGCTGGCCATCGCATAGTTGTTGCAGCCCATGAGCTTGACGTGGCCCGTGTTGAACACCTTGGCATGGCACGAAGGTATCTCCCATGGCGCCGATGTCGATGCCGCGCCCTCGTCGCCAACCGTCAGCGACAAGCACACATCGCCAAAGGTGCCGCCTCGCAGGCAGACATGCTTGTGCTTCTTTGGCATGCTAAAGCCGTGGCCGCGCCACTTGCCCTTTGGCAGCGTGCCGGCCGCATCCCAGTTGTAGGTCCTGCGGAGGGCCATGGAGATGGCGCGCAGGTCTGGGCGCACGCTGACCACAAACTCGAGTGTCATGGTGGTGATGTACACAGGCGTGGGCTGGATTGTGGTAAGGGCCCTGCCGTGCCTGGCGAGCGCATCGGCCATGCGCGAGTGGTCGTCGATGCAATGCGAAAACGTCTCCATGCTTGCCTGCTCTACCCCCCTCTAGGCACCTTGCTCTATATGTATGGGGCGGCGCGTTGTCACAAAAATAGTGAGCGACCTTTTTGTAACGGCATGCGCCCCCCCCCCTTATATGTTGGTTGATGAGGCGCCCTAAGCAGCACCAGCCAGCCAGCCAGCCAGCCAGCCAGCCAGCATCATGTTGTACTATCCTTTCGATCCCAGCTGCCCATGCCCCGACTGTGGTCAGGCCGACACCATCTTTGACGAGCGGCAGGGCGATGCCGTGTGCCGGGCATGTGGCCTCGTGCGTGCTTCGCACTTGATCAGCGACCAGGTCGAGTACCGCTGCTTTGTCGACGAGTCTGAGAAGCGCGTCGCGCCCGCTAGCACGAACGACTCTGGCGTGCTCCGCCCCTCCAAGATGGGCGATGCTCGGCTCGACAAGCTCAACCTGATTTGTGCCGGCACCGACAACACGCCTCGCGTCAGCGCCGACTTTTACCAAGTCACCGAGCGCTCTCTCAACGTGCCCCCTTGCGTCGTCGCCGACGCCGTGGCCATGTTTCGAGGCATGCGGCCAGGCATGGGCATCCTCAGCACAGACAAGCAGCGCACGCTCGAGGCCCTCTGCGTGTACTATGCATGCATGGGCGCGACCAGGCTGCGCGCCTCCAAGACCAAGGAGCAAGTCTGCGGCGCGTTTGGCGTGCCGCTCGCGACGTTCTGGCAGGTCAACGGCGACTTTACAAACGCCTCGATCGGCAAGCCGTGGTACAAGCTCGTCACCAACGTCGAGCGCGCGCCCGACATGCTGCCATCGCTCCTCAACAAGGTCGGCCTGATGTGGACATGCGAGCAGCGCATGCAGGCAACCACCAGGGTGACGGCGCTCTACCAGCAGCACCACCGGCGCGTCAAGCAGCTCTGCGTGCGCGGCGTGCTCGCTGCCATGCTCTTCCTTGCATGCCAGCAAGACGATGCCAGCGCAGCGAGGCGCCTGCCGCGCCTGACCAAGGCACAGCTCGCTGCAGCTGCCAACATCACGCCGACCACGATCAGCAACAACCTACGGCTGCTGGCGGCGACGCGTGGCAAGCCCTACTAGGAGGCTTGGAGTGGAGCGTGCTGCAGTGGTACCTGAACCCGGGGTGGCGCAGCACGACGGTCTTTATGAATGGCCAGACGTTGTGGCGCTGGGCAAACGCGCGCAGCGACACAAACTGAATGTCGCTGTTCTCGTCATAGACGCCGTGCACAGACCCGCTGCGCCGCCTAAAGTTGCGCACGATGGATGCGATTGACTTGTAGCCGGTGATGTCGACGAGGTAGATGTGGTAACGCGTCGTGACCTTGCCCACGTCGGCAGCGAGCTCGGCTGGCTCGCGGTAGTCTGTCTCGATCGCAAACTGGGTGCAGGCGCATCTCGAGAGGTCGAGGTGGACGGCAGCCCGCGTCTCTTCCTTGAGCTCGCGGGATGCGCTTTGCTCGCTGGTCTCGTAGAGCTTGCAGCCGCCCGAGATGAACGTCCACTCGTCGTGCGACTTGTCCTTGACGACCATCAGCAGCACGCCGCCGCCTCGCTGGGCTCGGACGTAGGGAATGACGAGCACCTTGCGGCGGGTCGCCATGCACGTGTAATGTGTGTGTGGATGCCGGACGGCTTTAAGTCGCGTCGTCGTCGTCGTCGGCCACAAACGCATAGCCGTCGGCGGCGGCGGCCCGCTCTACCTTGAAGCCGCAGGCCACGTAAAACGCGCGCCGCTTGTTGTGCTGGGCATAGCACACGCCCAGGCAGTCGAGCACGTCGACGACGAGCGGGTTGGGCGCGCCTCGCAGGATGCGGCCGACGGCTTGCTCAATGCTCGAGCGGGGCGTGCTCAGCACGAGCGTGTCTAGAGTCGGGATGTCGAGCCCTTCGCTGGCAAGGCCGTAGCTGGCAAGCAAGATGTCGGCCGTCGCGGCTGCCGCTGCGAGCTCGGCTGGCTTCATGCCCCCCAGGTAGAGGCTCGCCTCTTTCAGTGGGCAGCGCTCGGCCAGCAGCGCCTTGAGCAGCTTGCAGTGCGCACGGCGATCAGAGAGGCAAAGGACCTTGCGGCCCTCGGCTGCAAGCTTGGCGATTGCCGACACGAGCAGCTCGTTGCGAGCCGCGTCCTGTACCATGCCCGTGACGACCTTTGCCAGGTTGATGGTGGCACCGCCGCGCATCATTGGCGGCGGCAAGTCATATTGTGGGCAGTGGTAGGCATGCACGGCTACCCTAACGTCCTCGGGCATGCCCTGGCGGCGCCTGTCGGCTATGACGGGCCCCAAAAACCAGGCCATGAGGGGCGTCTCGCCAGCAGGGCCAAGGCCATCCTTGCGGTCTGCAAGCCAGCAGCAGCAGTCTGTTGGTTTATGGGATGGGTTGGGTTGGAGGGCTGTCTGCTGCCGGCGCGTGCTGCTGCCCCACCTGGTGTCGCCGAGAGGCCAAGCATGTAGTGGCTCGTGCACTTGAACATCGACCTGCTGAAGACGGGCGCCGAGATGTGGTGGCACTGCATGGGCACACAGGCCTGGTCAACGTGTGGGCCAAGGCATGGCGAGCGCGCGTGCACACGGGCTGCTCCTCACCTCGTCGACGATCGTCAGGCCAAAGCCATCAAAGACGCTCGCTGGGTAGTCGCGCATGCTGACCGACTGCATCATGCCAAGCACGATGTCCTTGCCCTCGACATCGACCGTGCCCTGCTGAATGCGGCCGACCCGGGCTGCCGGCACGTATTGAGCAATGCGCTCGGCCCATTGGTCGAGCAGGAAGCCCTTGTGGGCGAGCACGAGCGTGCGCTTGCCAAGGGCACATGCCATCCAGAGGGCACACACCGTCTTGCCAAAGCCAGTGGGGAGCACGAGCAGCCCGCCGCCGAGCCTGTGGCACTGCTCGATGCCTGCCTTGACGACGTCGGCCTGGGCCTGCCGCAGGCTGCCACAAAACACGAGCCCAGCAGCAGCAGCAGCATCGGCACCGGCATCGGCAGTCAAAGGCAAAGCTGCTGCCACGCCTGGGAAAAACCGTGGCACGTACAAGGCTGTCGCGCTCTCGACGTAGGCCGGGAAGGGCACAGGAGGGGCCTGCAGCGACGACTGCCCTGCAGCGGCGAGCGGCGCGATCGTCAGCGAGCGCTTGAGGCTGGCGATGGCATCGCCGTCGGCCGCCTCCTTGCAGACCTTGAGGCCCTTGCGGGTCAGCAGCAGCGGCGACTCCATGTGGACAACGACGCCTAGGTGCGAGGCGCGCGCCCTCAAGTGGGTTGTATGCCAGCCAAAAAATAAATGTTCGTGGAGTGTAATCCGTATGGCCTGCTACTCGCTGACGCCGTCGCCAGGCTGCGCCTTTACGCCAACACCAAGCAACTGCTGCGACGTCGTCGTCGGCGCCGCGTGCTGCCCAGTCGACATCAACACCATGGAGCAGGCGCGCAAGTGGTGTGTCAAGACATGCAGCGACACCGGCTGCCGAAAGTCGCCGTCACAGCTCAGGCGCGAGATCGCCGAGGTCCAAAGCGCCATCGAGGCACTCGAGGACAAGTTTGACAGGGAGATGCCCATCCACACACGCAAGAAGGTCGCCGAGCTCGTGCACGCGTGCTGGTCCTCGGACGACATCCTGAGGTGCCCCAAGGCCCTCGACCTGCCAGAGCACAACAGCAAGTACACAGAGGCGTTTGAGGACAGCTGCAACAAGCCGTGCAGGCCTGACAAGGCCTTCAACCGCAGGCGCGACAGCGCAAGGATTGACTGCCTGCCTGCCGAAGTAGTCGCCAAGTTCAAGGAGCTACACAAGCGCGCTGAGCCCATGGAAACTATCCACCAATGGGCAGACACGGAGGCCACCAAGGGGCTGATGCCAGAACCGGAACCGGAACCAGCTGAAGCAGCAGCAGCTGAGCCCGCCGCCAAGCCATTCTTGCTGATCAAGGCAGGCCACCTCGAGTGGTACTCGGATGCCTTCATGAACTGCCTCAAGGTCTTGATCGAGCACCAGTCCAACCCGCGCACGGCCCCGCTCTCGACCCAAAACATGGCGGTGTGCACCTACGAAGAGCGCGCACAGGTCGCCGAGGCACTGCTGCTGACGCCGAGCGCCCTTTGGAACGAGCCCATTTACGGGGGGACATCTGGGTGCCATCATGTGAGCTTCGTGGCCACACGTGGGCTACCGAAGTTAAAGTTGCCAGACGACGCAGACGTGGCACATTTCATCGAGTGCCGCGGGCATGCCCCATTCTCGCCACTCGGCTCGGCCGAGTCCGACATCCGCACGTATGTGCGCGGACGGCCTTTCGACTTCTATGTGCCGCGCGACATGACGCTGGAGAATGGTTACAAGCGCTCCGAGTTTGACGTCACCACCAGCCAAGCCGCCAAAGAGTTCAGGGCCATCGTCGACGCACACACGCCAGATGCATGCACCAAGGTCAGCCTGAGTGCATGGGCCGACCTGCAGTGCATCAAGGTCGCCAAGCCCTCGGTCTGCCACCACGACTTCATCACACTCGAGGCAGGGCTGCTCGAGTTCAACTCGCACGAGTTCCTCAAGCTGTGCATGCGCCAGCTCGGCTGCACAAACAACATCCCCGGCACGCGCCATGGGCACATCGACCAGCTCGCAGCCACCAACTGCTTCCCCATGCATCGCATGGGCACCAACCCACTCACCGCGGCACAGATGCTCGCCTACAAGCGCTACCTGCTGTCGCCGATGTGCGCGCATGACAGCGCCACGGTCTCGCTCCTCTTGAGCAGCATCTGCGAGGACACGACCAACCCCAACCACAAGGTCACATGCACCGTCAAGCAGGAGCACCTGCACAGCTATCCAACCGAGTTCCTGTGGCTCGCAGCCCGCAACCTTGGCGCCCTAGCCACCCACACAGCAGGCCGAGCCAAGCTCTACGGGCTGCCCAGGTCGGGCAGGAAGGAGGTGCTGGCCTTCGAGGACAAGCTCGCCCAGGCCGCCTACAGCCATGCCAAGGACGCGGCCCACAAAAAGGCCCTCATCCGCATCCTCGAGGCACGCCTGCAGCTCTGCTGCAAGCTGCCGTGCCAGCAGCCCCAGCGCGCGTGCTTCAAGATCACCGAGGCGCACGACCTCAACTTCATCAACATGTACTGCGAGAAGCACCAGTCAACCATGAACGCGCACGACTGGGGCGTCGTCGCAAAGATCAAGAGCGAGAGAATGCCACGGCTCGAGGTGTGCGAGACAGACCTCGACAGCCTCAGCGATGGGCTCGTGCATACCCTGGTGTGCGTGCTATGCAACAGCGCTGACGACGCCGCGCTCAAACGGCCCGCGATGCGCTTCTTTGAAGCCGCCAAGTACAGCCCGGCCTTCAAGCGAGGCATGCTCCATACCCTCGCCAAGTACCCGCCACCGGCGGCCGCCAACGCAGGGTGCTGCCCGAGGCCGCCGCGCCCGTGCGCAGCGGCATGCGCATCTCCCTGATTTTTTTTTGTGGGGGTGTGGTAACTCATGAGCTGCCCGTGCGAGACCACCTTTGACTCCCCACCCGCGACGTTCGAGGCACCCGTCGGCGCCCAGCGCGCAGCCACCGCCTCCAAGAAGAGGAAGGCCACAGCCTCCAAGAAGAGGAAGCGCACAGCCACCGCCAAGAGGAAGCGCGTGGCGCGCTCGGCCACCGCCACCGCCACCAAGACCAAGACCAGGAAGAGGAAGGCCGCCGCCAAGTCCAAGAAGAAGGCCGCCGCCACCAAGTCCAAGAGGAAGGCCACCGCCACCAAGTCCAAGAGGAAGGCCACCAAGTCCAAGAGGAAGGCCACCGCCACCAAGTCCAAGAGGAAGGCCACTGCCAGCAGGAAGAGCAGCAGCAGCTGCAGCGGCGGCGTCTGCAGCCTCCGCTCCGTAGGCCTCAGGCAGAGGGGCTGCCTGTGACACGCCCAAATATTGTGTGCGGGTTACATACGCATATAGATGGCCGCCATCCGCAGCGACGCGTTCACGCCAGACGGCCGCCTCAAGGTGGCACCGACGACGCCACTGCTCGTGCTCTTCCACACCCCTTGGTGCGGCTACTGCAAGCGCCTCATGCCAGCATGGCACGCCTTTGCACGCACCATCGACCCAGCCAAGCTCCAGCTCGCAGTGGTCGACTGCGAGGCAGCGCCCGTGCCCTTTGTCGAGGCCTACCCGACCCTGCTCCTCTACAGCAACGCCAGCGCCGCCAAGCCGCCCACCAACATCGAGCCGTCGGCCATCCACCTAGCAGCTGCCACACAGGGCAAGGAGGCGAGCGTGGTCTTCTACCATGCAGCGTGGTGCTCGCACTGCACCGCGAGCGCACCAGAGGTCGACGCGTTTGAGAGGGCAAGCCACGGCGCCGTGCGCGTCATCCGCATCAATGCCGAGCAGGCCCCCGAGGTCGTGGCCAGGCGAGGCGTCCGCGCCTTCCCAACCATACAAGTCGTGGCCAATGGCAAGCACACGGAGCGCGTCGGGCGCGTCAACCGCCACCAGCTGATGAGCTTCTATCAGGAGTCGGCACGGGCACTGCAGTAGAAGACGACGACGACGAAGACGAGCGCACGCGAATCGTGGGATGCTCGAGCATGTGGAAGACAAGGCTCTCCAGCTCGGTGCTCGTGATGTCAAGAGGCTCGCCGACAAAGTCGAGCACGAGCGTAGCCACGGCAGCCCTGCTCTCGCCGCCAAACACCAAGCTGCCCAGGTCGGCTGCTGTGCTGCCGACGCCGTCGTCCCAAAAGCGGTTGAGCACCGCGCTGCCGACCTCAGCACGACAGACTGGGCAGGTATCGTTCTCGCCCAGCCACGGCGCTATGCATGCCGTATGGAACCTGTGCCCGCACCTGAGCAGCGTCGCATGGCGCGCCTGCTCGCAAGGCTCTAGGCATATCGTGCACTCCTCGCCGTCGCATGGGAGGTGCTTGCCACAGAAGGCCTGCCCGGACCTGCTCTTGAAGCGTGCATGCGCAACCCTGCAGCGCTGGCCGTTGCGGCATGTGCCAGTGCAAGGGGGCAGGTCCATCGGGGGCAGGCGTCAGTCATGCACACCCATTCGGTTTTGGCGATCCGCCCGCGCCACTGGCCAGCAGGGCTGCCATGACGCCGGTAAAGCCGGCCGAGTAGTCGATGGCCACCTCGTTCTGGACATAGTTGTGGCGCGCATCGAGGTAGCTGTCGTCGGGCCCTGGCCCGCCAACGAGCGCGCCACGCACGACGTTGGGGTTGGGCAGGGGCGAGTGAAAGGCTGCCCAGCCACACGAGGCGTTGCTGCAGCTGGCTGCCCTGTGGTGGGGCTGCCTTGGAAAGTTGGTGCCGTAGCCGACGACAAACGACTGCCCTGTCGCCTCGCCTAGCATGTAGGCGACTTGGCGCCGAGCAAAGCACACGATCCGCTGGCGCAGGGCCTCGTCCTGGGCGCCGCGTGCATGCGAGAGCAGGTAGAAGATGGCATTGCTCGTATGGCGCAGTGCGCCCCAGGGCCCGGCCCATGCCAGCCCCTTTGGCGTTAAGCGCACGCCGTGCTTGCCCTCGAGCCAGGCCTCGACAAACCGGGGCGGCACGCTCGCATAGGGCTTGACGCCAAGCCGGCCAAGCATGAGGGCCGTCGTCCAGTACTGGTTGTCCCAGTCGACGTTGGCCCAGGGCGTGCCGTCGAGCGCGACATGCTCGCCCATGAAGGCGGTGGCCTGTGCCAGGTAGGCAGGGCTGCCAGTCGCCTTGAAGAGCCACACCGCGCCCCAGGCGAGGTCGTCGCGAAAGTTGGACGAAGGGTAGAACGACGCAGCATCGGCGATGCTGTCACTGTACTTGCCCTGGTGCCTCGCGCCAAACGCATAGATGCGCCGTGCAAACGCCAGGCACTTGGCCGCGTAGGCAGGGTCGCTTGGCCCAAACAGGATGGAGGCTTGGGCTAGGGCAGCTGCCATCGTGCCGGCCACGTCTGAGCCTGGCCTGCTTGGGTCGAGCACATACACGGGCGATGGGCCAGGCACGTCCTCAGGGCGCACCCACATGGCATGGTCGGCAGCCCCATTCCCGACCTGCCCGACCAGGCGGTCTGGCGCGTAGGCCGACTTGATGAAAAAGTCGCTGGCCCAGCGGATCGTAGCGAGTGCCCGCTCATAGTGCCCAGCGCGTTTGTAGCCGTCCCCAAACTGGAGCATGCCCCAGGCAAGCATGCTCGCCGTCCAGGCCCCGGGCAGCTGGAACTTTACATTGTCGCCAGCATCAAACCAGCCGCCGCTCAGGTCGGTGCCAGCCGGCGTCTTGTCGCTGACAAGCGAGTCGGCGCGCCACTTGATGCGGTTGTCGCTAGGCAAGCGCCCGCTGCGCTGTGCATCGTAAAAGTCGAGCGACATGCCAAGCACCGTGGCATACTTGGACGGCGCCGACGCAGACACCGACGCACCGCAGCAGGCAAGGGCAAGGAGCAACAAGCGCTTCAGGGCCAAGGCAAACATTGCTGTTGTCGGTTACACGCCTTGGCAGGGGCCGCCGTCGCCTTAAGTTGGCGTTCAAACATGCTCAAACTTCGTCTCGCACTCACTCGTTACACATGGCTGCCGCCGCCAACCTCGCAGACTGCTATGCCGGCTTTCTGCTCTCAACCATCGAGCTCCACAAGCGCCTAATCGAGTGCATCCCACAAATCGACGGCACCACATCCGTCATGTACCTCAACATGGTGATCTCCTTCCTGTGTGCCCTCAACAAGATGGAGATGCTCAGCGAGGTCGAGCAAAGGTTTGGTGCACAACTATATGAGCTTGAGCCACCCCCGCTGCGCGATGCTGCTAGTTGGATCTTTGAGGTCATTGGCCCTCCACCAGAGGTCCAGCTCAATGATGCTGCCTCCTCTTGCTAAAAGTCGCAGGCACCCTCGTCATCGTCATCATCGGCTGCCACAATCATTGGGGCGTTGGGGTCGACAGCGGCCTGTACTTGTGCTTGTGCCTGTGCCTGTGCCTGTGCCTGCTGGCCAGGCCTCTCGTCGTCGTCATCGTCGCCATCTGCCACAAACAGGCAGCCCTCCTCCTGCACGGGCCTATTGGTGACGACCATCTGCACGAGGCGCGAAGCGACGCCAAAGGTCTTGCTGATGACATAGATCGAGGGCATCGTCACGATGATGCGCCCGCTCGTGCCCTTGACGATGTAGTCGAGCTCATGCACGGTCTTGGTGTCGGCTGCATCAAAGATCTTGGGCATCTCGCCCGTCTTGAAGTCCCTGGCGGCCTTGGCCTTGAACAGTGGCGCATACTTGGGGTCCTTCGGGGGTTTGACCAGCGTGCGCTGGAACTCCTGAAGCAGGGCCCTGGGCAGCTCCTTGCCAAACCATGCCTTGGAGTTGGCCTCGGCAGCCGAGAGGATGGCCTCGTCAATGGCCTGGAGGGCCTTGTAGAAGCCCTGCGTCGCAGGCCGGCTGGGGTCGTCGTAGCCACGCAGCGACACCTCGATGCTCTGCGTGATGTCGCCCTTGTCGTCCTGGAAGCTGCTCAGGCCAAACGGCATGTAGACGACAGGGCTCTGCAGCTTGAGCGTCTGCTTCTTTGGCCCGTAGCAGATGCGGATGTAGCGGCCGCCAGACTTGTTGCGCTGAGGGACAGGGTCGATGAAGAGCAGCTTGGCATCAAAGTCCCTGGCAAGGACGACGGCCGATGCGGATGCGGCGATGTTGTTGTTGTTGGGAGTGGACATGTTTGCTGTTGTTGGTAGTGACCTGCTCAGATTGGCACGGCGGCCGCACCTTAAGTGGCATTCGGCTCGCTGCGCAGCGCTCGACGGCTGCCAAAGGTTCTAGTGCGCTCTACGAGAGAGCATGATGCTCGTGCACGAGCCCCTCATCAGCCATCCCGAGGTCTGGCAGCGCACTGCGACGCCTCGGTCTCGAGCGCCAGGCACGCGACAACATGCTGCATACGCGCCAGAGGGTCGAGTGGGGCCACGAGAGCATGGTCGATGCGACGGTCGCATGCCTGCACGAGGTCTTGAGCAAGGAGCCATCGTGAGCGGCCTTGACGTGCCGCTGAGGCTGCCATCAAGCACGACAGGTCGGCAGTCCACGAGATGTGCAGCAAGGCTGCCATTGCCAAGCTCCTTGACGAGGCCGAGCAGGCGTCTGCATGCGACGATCGACGGCGTGATGCTCCATCACCAATGGATGGTCTTGTGTGTGTCGCAGGCATGCCGTGCTCGCCGTGCAGAACCGAGCGGCGATGCTCGGCAAGTTCCGTGCCATCCAGGCATCGCGTATGCGCCCGACGAGTGGTACATTGCCACATGCTGGACTGCCGAGTACAGGGGCGCATGCCTCGACCTAGCAAGCGTGGATGGTTCATTGTGCAGTGCGCTGCCGAGCACGTCAAGGAGCCCATTGGCAGCTGGCTTGACTCGAGAGAGCTCGACAACATGCATGTGATGGGGTGTGCGCGTGACGATGGCCCTTGGCAGCAATGCTGCTTGTTTCTTGAGGATACGTGTGCCCAGACCTGGGCCAGTGCCATTGACGGCTTTGCGGCGACCAAGGCAAAGGCGCCCAGCACGTCGTTGTCGCTGCTGCTGCTGCTTCGTCGTCGTAAAAGCGCCTCTTAGCTTTGCATACGATTGGGCTCGTACTCGGCTGCGTCGGTCGGTTGCATTCCTGTGAGGAACTGGGGCACTCGCTTGCGCCCATCGGCATGTGGGGTGTTGTTTGGGTACTCATGCCTGCGCTTGTATGGAGTGTTGTGTGGGTTCCTCCACGTGATGCGGCTTAGGGGCTTGGCAAGTGACCAGTTGTCGGCGTGCTTGTGCTCAAACACTGTAAAGGTGCAGCCGGGATACATGTGACACGGATCAATCGATGGGTCCAGGCCAGCATCAACAATGACATCCCGTGCCATGCGCAGTGTGACAGGGCTGTCATACATATGCACTTGCAACAGGCTGCCCGCTTCTGTATTCCGCTGCCACTCTGTGATCAGCTCCCTAGCTACCCTGGTTAAGAAGGGCACGCACAGGTACAGATGGATGACGCGCTTGGGCCGAGGCCACGTGCTCTGAATGCCGACAAGAAATGCGGTGCAATAGCAGACTAGCTGTCGACCCGTGTACGCCGCATCATCAAAGTAGACAAAGTTGGTGACGCCATGCTCCATCCAAGTATGGGCGCCTCGTCTGTTTGTGATGCAGTAGGGCTCATGGCCCATGTGCTGTAGCTGGTCCCATGCAGAGGTGGCCAGCCACATATCGCTCTTCACATGCTCGCCATTGTTCATGTCACCATACGATGTCAGTACTGCATACTTGCTGCTCCCCACTGCTCTCGCAAACCATCTCACAGCCGCATCGAAGCAAGCCCAAAACTCAGGGTATGTGATGACCTGCAGATTGTCCATGGCCACCTTCAGCAGCTGCTGCTGCTGCTGCTCTACGCTGCCTGCGATGGCTGCCAGTTTTTCCAGCAGGTGGCTCTTGAACTCGTTTGGCGGCATGGCATGCCTTGTGACCAGGTTGTCGAGTGTAGGCAGAGCGGCAAGTGTATCCCGGAGGTGCAACTGTTGGTCGATGAGCTGTTGGTTGGTGTCCATCGTGTTACAGGGCCGCTCACAAAAAATACTCGCAGCAGCACAACAATATTTGCTGCCGCAGCTCAAGCCCTGTCTATTTCCAACAAGCCGACAGTCAAGCTCTTTGGAGGCGTTTGTCGACCAAGCCGTGTGCAACCTGTACATACGCACGCCGGGCGACCCTCACCCACTCACGTTTACGCACATGGCCAAGAAGGAGACGACCGAAGGCAAGCCGATCACGCTGAGGCAGGTCTTGCACCAGGTTGCCACGCTGCGCCAGCCCACTAGGGGTGCCCTCATGCTGCGCAAGGTGGCCTTGCAGAGCGAGGCCGACAAGCAGGAGCTGCTCGAGGCACTGGCTGCCATATGGGCGGCGGATGCCACTTAAGGGCTGGCCGCGAGTAGGACTACTGATAGCAGCAGCAGCAGCAGCAAAGCCAATGGCATCAGCATCGACAATAGCAACAACACGCCCTCGCCGCAATGTCAAGCCGCCCCAAAGGTTTAGCCCTCAAGAAGAGGCCGAGGACGACTTTACAACCGACGACTATGACACTGAGGAGCCAAGCGACGAGGACGATGCCATGTCGACTACGAGCGACGAGGACGATGATGACGTCGTGACGCCTACCATACAGGCCTTTATCGTCGTCGACGAGGATGCCGAGGCTGCTGCCGGTGCAAATGACGAAGACACAGACTGGCGCCCCGAGGAGCATGCGGCGGGCGACGAAGAGGTCGACATCGACGAAGACGATGACGACGACGACGAAGAGCTGACGGCGACTGAAGACTTTAGCAGCAGCGAAGATGAGGAGGAGGAGGAGGAGGAGGAGGAGGAGGAATGAGATGGCTAGCGATCATGTGTGTGAACAATTGACTGCCAAACGCGTCGCCAAGTAACTGAACGCATCTTACAAGTGTATACAAACACGGGTTGGCCAGCGATGCGGCATGTAGCCCAACGAGAGTACAAGCAAGATGAGTCAGGTCGAGTGAACGATGTAGTGCACACAAACACGTGATTGCCAAGCGAGCCGGGTTGTTGGGCAGCGGCTCCCTTTGACAATCACGTGTTTGTCTAATAGTAGCCATCAACAGGTGCACACAAACACGTGATTGCCAAGCGAGCCGGGTTGTTGGGCAGCGGCTCCCTTTGACAATCACGTGTTTGTCTAGTAGCCATATCAGACCGTGTAAACTCGACTCGACTTGTCGTTACACACCATGCTCGGGCACGAGCCGAGCTACTGCATCGGCCACATCCTTGTAGACCTGCTCGAGGGGCCGGTTGCCGTCGATGGTGACTACCTCGCCCTCAAAATACTTGAGCATCTGTGCATACATAAAGTCGATCTTGCGCAGGTAGTCGAGCTCAACCTGTGCCTCGGCCGCTCGGCCTCGCTTTTGCAGGCGCTCGAGGCAGACGTCGGGCGGGCAGTCTATGAAGATGATGGCGTCTGGTGCCCATGCAAACTGCTCGGCCATCGCCCTAAACAGGTCCCATTCCTTGTGCGCAAGCAGGTTTTGGTTGAACAGCAGCTGCCCAAACACGTGCCTCGTCGACAGCATCGAGCGCTCGATGATCGACACCGGCTCAGCATAGTCGCTGCGCACAAACGCCGACAGCACCTTCATCTGGAAGCCAAACGCCCAGCGCTTGGGGTCGCGATAGAACAGCGAGAGCCACTCGCCCCACTCGTGCACGGGCTCTGGGTACACTGCATGGCCCTTGTCGCGCAGGAGCAGCTCGAGCAGGCTCGACTTGCTGCACGCGATGTTGCCCTCAATGCAGATCCTCATGGCCTCGCTTCTTGGTGGCTTGGCCCGGCTCCTCCTCAAGTGCGTTTGGGTGCCGCTGGCGCTGCCGCTGCTGCAAGCCGAATGGCCTGGTAGCCATCCTCATAGCTCAGGGCAGGCAGCACACGCACCGACTTGTAGAGGTGCCCGAGCTTGGCAGCGGCATGCGCATTCGGCTCGACGAGGCCGTGCCAGTCGGCCACAATGAGGTTGCGGGCATGCTTGCTGAGGCCGACGGCATCGTCAATAAACCTCGCCGCGTCGGTCACAAACGCGCCAGGCACCCACTCGCTTGCCGAGGCCACGAGCGCCGTGTCGGGCGGCAGCATGCTGGGGTCGAGCGTGCGCAGCGAGGCAATGTGCATGGCCGAGCGGCCCACCCATGCCGGGCTCATGAGCGCCACAAAGCGGCTGCCACTGAGCTCGAGGGCACCAAGCATGTGCTCGTCAAGGACCTTGCACACGACTGGGCAGCCCCTGAGCTGCTCGTCGTTCTTGGTGGCCTCGAGGGCCTGTGCCAGTGCATCGTAGCGATGGTACAGGTCTGGCACGTGGATGTAGTGGAGCATGCAGTTGGCATCCCTGCAAGCCTGCAGCATGCCGGCCATGAAGGGCGCCGCATCATGAGGCATGATCACCACGACCGTTTGGCGTGCAGCTGCGCGCAGTCCGTAGTAGCCGAGCGCGCCAAGGAAGCCGAGGGCAAACAGGGCGCTCTTGTCGCTCAAGAGCATGCTCCTTGCTATGCCCTACACATGGTCAGCGACCCGGAATTATTTAATTATGTGTGCGCAAGGCATGTTTGGGCTCGGCTTCGCCATGAGGGTACTAGGCACCGTGCTCATTGCAGCCGCCGCGGCACAGGCGCATGCGATCAGCGCGCTCATCATCCCCATGAGCATCTGCAACTACCCGGCCAGCATGACGAGTGCGGCGCTCGAGGCGACGCTGTTTGGGGGCCACGACTACACGGTCGAGGCCATGTTCTCTGGGTGCTCGCTTGGGCGCGCATCGTTCGACAGGCAGCATGTCAAGGTCTTGCCGTATGCAGTGCCTGGCGCATGTAGCAGCGTCACCAACCCAGACCTGTCATGCGACTACGAGCAGTGGGCCCAGATGGCCGACCAATGGCTGGCTGCCAACGACCCCTCCATGCTCAGCGACGCCAAGCACCTCGTCTACGTGCTGCCTCGCGGCATGCGCACATGCTCTTGGGGCGGCATGGGCTGGGTCGGCTGTAGCAGCCACCAGGGCATGCGCTGCAGGGCCTGGGTCGTCGGCGAGGTCGCCGACAAGCCAATGGTCTATGTCCACGAGCTCGCCCACAACCTCGGGCTCAACCATGCCAACATGCCACAGCTCGAGTACGGCGACTCGAGCGATGCGATGGGCCTCTGCTGCGACGTGCGCTGCTTCAATGCGCCGCACCTTGACCAGCTCGGCTGGGCCAATGCCTCGGCCGAGCTCGACACGGCAACGCTGCCTCGCAACCAATGGGTGACGCTGCGGCTGCCTGCTGCTGCGGCCGGCGCAGCAATAGTTGGGCCCTATCTCAAGGTAAGCTCGCCAGCCGAGCTCGTGTTTGCGCAGTTGCGGGTCAAGCATGGCCACGACAACGGCATCCCAGGCACGGGCGTGTACATGTACAACACAGATGCACGCATCAGCTTTGCGCCAACGACCATGTATGGCAGGCTCGAGTCGACCAAGCAGGTCTTCCTGACCGGCTCTGGCGTCCAAATCAAGCTCGCCAACGACATCTCCCCTCTCGACACGAGCGCCACCCTGATGGCCTGCATGGGGATGTGCACGTGACGCCGCCCAGCAATTTTGTGACGACGTTATGAGCGCCCGCGGCGCCCATATAAGGAGCCCCAAACGCCACACACCCAGCAGCAGCAGCAGCAGCCATGCCGAACCACTATCAGCAGCACGTTGCCATCATGATGGCCCTCGAGCTTGACGATGCACATGCCCTCGAGGGCTACAACGCTCAGGAGCTAGCCGCCTGCGAAGACGCCCTGCATGTGGCCAGCCGCTGTGGCAGTGCTGCAGCCGTGCACTACTTGGTCGGCGAGGCCGTGGGCTGGGACGTCGACGCGCCCAATGCAGCCGGCTTTTCGGCCCTGTACCTGGCATGCATTGAAGAGCACCTCCACGTCGTCGAGCTCTTGCTCAAAGGCGGCGCAAGTACGAGCATGCGTGGGGGTGCCTGCCTCCATGCAGCCTGCACCAGCGGCAACATGGCCATCGTCAAGAGCCTCGTGCAGCTTGGCAAGGCCGACGTGCATGCGCTCGAAGACGAGGATGGCAGCACGCCGCTCCATGCAGCAGTTGCCTTTGACAATGCCGACGTCGCAGCCTACCTTGTGCACGAGGCCGGCGCGTCGGTAGAGCTTGGCGACGAGGCAGGCGACACGCCGCTCCACTATGCGGCTCGCTTTGGCAGCGCCTCGTGCATTGGGTGCCTCGTCGAGGCCGGAGCCGACACAGAGGCGCGCAACGAGCATGGCAAGACAGCCCTCCACTTGGCCGACTCGCTCGCCACCCTCAAGGGCTTGCTCGAGGCAGGAGCCGATGTTGAGGCAAGGGATGCCGATGGAGGCACGCTCTTGCACCGAGCCGCTGCACGAGCCTGGCTCGAGGGCGCCCAGTACCTTGTGCAGCATGCGCATGCGAGCCTTGGCGCGCGCGACAGGTTTGGCGCCACGCCCCTCTTTGATGCTTGCTTTGCTGGACACTTGCCAACCGTGAGCTACCTTGTGACAGAGGGCGGCACCGAGCTTGACGTGATGGTGGCCGATGGCGAGGCCAACATCTTTGGCGCAATCCATGGCGCAATGACGTCGCTCGATCCTGGGGCCCTAAACCAGGTTGAAGGCCAAGACTTTGCGGCCGTAACATGCTACATGGCCGATGCCCATGCGCTCAAGCTGCAGCCAGAGGCCACGGCTAGCGCGCTCACGCATGCCCCAGAGCCAATCTCGAGGCTTGCCATAGAGGCCATGGCATCGGCATGGAGGCTCGACAGGCAGGCCCATGCCGCGCTCGTGGCCTCCTCGCACAAACGCAAGCGCGGCTGTTGCGACCTCATGGTTCAGGCCTCCGAGAGCTTGCGCGACTTGCGCAAGCTCTCTACCCAAGGCGCCGGCGCGTACAGGAGCATGTAGGCGTTGGTGCTAAACGTGTCAAACATGGCGACGGGGTTGATCACCCGCGCGACGGCGGCATCATCGCAGCGCCACCATGCGTCTGCATCGTGCTTGACATATGCGGTGTAATGGCTTGAATCCGGCGTTGTTGTGTTGCTCCGCACGATCGCGGCCACGAGCACTTTTTTGTGCTCATGCCCCGGTATGTCGATGGTCTCGTCGACGGCCATCGGCTTGGCAAGGGCAACGACCATCGGCCGGCCATTGTGGTATTTGATCATGTTGATGTGGATAAAGAGGAAGCCAGTGCTATGTAACGTGACGCGATACGTGTGGCCGAGCGTGTTTGCAAACTCCTTGGGGGGGCCGGGCGCCAGTTCACCGTAGCCTCCTTCCACAAACTCTTTGCCCCACATGGCTTTGAGCTGCTCAGCGAGAGAGCCACCCTTGGGGAACCTCCTTGGGGGGGCGACCGTAAACAGGGGAGACGCTGTGACTTGTTGCGCAGCATAAACTCGGTTGGAGACCAGCTCGTTGCCATTCAGCAGGTGCTCCGGCACTCCTGCCTGCACAGGGGCCGTCCGAAGCTCAACCATGTAGGACTGGAAGTCCGTCACGTACAGCTCGCCGCATGCTTCAAGCGCGAGGAACACCTCGTGTGGGTCGTTTTGGCTGCCAAATTTGAGGGGCGTCTTTGCGAGAGCCAAGGCTGCGTACCTCATTTGCGACGTTGTGCTGTAGTTGAGCGTGTCGCCCTGCATGATGCTGCGCGTTGACACGGCCTCGGCCATGCGCAGCACCTGCACGAGCGAGTTGAAGTAGCACATGTTTTGGAAGCGGTTGTGCGAATCAAGGGCAGGAAGGCCCTTCGGCTGCTTTGCGATGTTTGTGAGTTGGTGTTGTGTCTGCGCCGGCGTGTTTGTTGTTTTGTGCACCAGCTGCTGCAGCGGCGCGGCGGCTGTTTGAGAAGCGATGTGCTCTAGCACGGCGCGGAGGCTTGCTTCTAAGGCGCGGCTGGCATTTGCATGCGTATTCGCCTTTGGCTTGGCATTTGCATGCGTATTCGCCTTTGGCTTGGCATTTGCATGCGTTTTCGCCTTTGGCTTGGCATCTGCCATGTATTTGGCATAGGCTGTGGCAACGGCCGCCTCGCGCGCCTTCAGCTCAGCGGCCTGCCTTTCGACATTCGTGCGAATGGCGGCCAACATATCGCGTGTGTCACTGGGCAAGTGGGGCTCTGAGGCAGTGATCAACGACTTGATGAACGCCGTGCTCAGCCACTTTTCGCCAAACATCTTATTATTGTGCGCCTTCGTCTGCACAGCATCTTGTGTCATTTCCCTCAGGATCTGGGTGTTTTCTTTGAGTGCGGCTCGGGCTTCGGCGATGCCGTTGAGCTCGGCGATGAGCTGCTCGCGACTTGACATGGTTACCAACCAGCAAACAAAAAAAAGCACTTGAGCGTCGGGCGCGGGCCCCACCACGGCGATCAAACATGGCAGTGACGGCGATGGCTGCATCTGCCGACGCCCCCGCATTTACGTTTGGGGCCGTGTCGCCGACGGCGGCAGCGACGCCGACGCCCCCTCGGGCTGCCACGGCACGCCTGCGCCAGAGCTGTGCCACGCTCGAGGCCGAGCTGTGGAATGCTAGGTTTGCGCTGCAGCAGCGGCAAGACGAGGCGGCCAGGCTCAAGCAGACGCTCAGGTCGCTCAGGGACGAGAACGGGCGGCTTCGCGCCATGTTTGACGAGTGCCAGGACGAGCTGTTTGACCATGTCGAGCTCAAGGCCGCCCACGACACCGCCCGGCAGCAGCTGCAAGAGGCCAACGTGCTGCTGCGCAGGAGCGCTGCTCAGCGGGAGCTGGCCCATGCGAGGGCCCGCAAGTCGCATGGCAGCATGCTGTCGATGTCTGAGCAGTCGGCTCGCTGCGTGCTGATGTGGGTCGACCACGTGCGAGGGCTCGAGGCCGGGCGCGAGGTGCTTGTGCGCGAGCTCGACGAGGCTCGCGACGCAGCGGCCATCTGCTGCACCTGCCACAGCGCCAAGGCGACGGTTGTGCTGCTGCCGTGTGGCCATTGCGCATGCGACACGTGCAAGGCGCACGTCATTGGCAAGTGCCCGGTGTGCCGCTGCGTGCCGGCCTCGCTGCAGCCCCTCTACTTGTGAAGCCACTTGAGGCGCGCGGCGCGCGCTTGGGCGCACCAAAAGGGCGAGCCCAAGCATGGACGCCTCCATCCTTGGCCCTGTCGTGCCACATGCCGAGCGCATGGGCGTCGTCAACAACACCAAGCTTGCCGAGATGAAGGGCTTTATCGAGTCGCTCGGCCCAGCCGAGCTGATGCGCTACGTCGAGGCAGCCTATGCTGCGCTGCGCGTGCCGGGCGTGATGGACATGACGCCGGCCGAGTACATGCAGTCGTTTGGCCCGCTGCTTGGCTTCAGCTTTGACAAGTACTACGAGCTGGCGCCGCTGGCCGAGTACTTTGAGTACAACATGAGCGAGCTGCAGTTCGTGCAGCGCGCCATGGCCGACCACCAGATGTTTGCGCCCGACGCCGAGAAGAAGTTCCCGGGCGTCGGCGACACGTGGCGCATGCACCGCAACGCGACGCGCCTGATGCACTACTTCAACAAGGCCGTGCTGTGCTGGGCGCGGTGCAAGTGCTTCTCCGACGACATCGAGAACGCGTCAGAGTACAACCCCGAGACGCTCGCGTGCAACGTCGGCGAGCGCGGCGTGTCGCTCCGCTTTGAGGAGGACGTCAAGATGTTTGAGCACCACGAGCTGCTGCTCTACATGCTCGACGTCGCCCACGAGCGCGGCTACCGCAAGTTTGGCAACTATGTGTTTGACCGCGTCAAGGTGTACGATGCGGGCAAGAGGCTCCTGCTGACGCATGCATGGGAGGAGGTCATGGACATGGAGCAGTTCATCCGGCGCGCATGCCCCAAGGAGCTCAACATCAAGATGTGGCGCGCAGCCAACATGCGCAGCTCGAGCGTGGCCGACTGTGCCAAGGCCCTCGCGTGCGCCGTCGACCCAGAGCTGCCGACGCTCGACAAGGACCGCAACGTGTTTGCCTTTGACAACGGCACCTACGTCGTGTGGCGCGAGCACGAGGATGGCAGCATCACCGACTTGTTTGTGCCGTATGAGCTGCCGCCTGGCCGCAAGCCGCTCTCGTCGCACATCGTCGCCGCCAACTTCTTTAGGCAGCCGCTTGAGTACATGGGCGGCCGCCCGTGGCCCGACATCCCGACGCCCAACCTCGACAAGATCCTCGACACGCAGCGCTTCCCGGACGAGGTCAAGCGCTGGATGTATGTGTTCATCGGCCGGCTCCTGCACGAGCTTGGCCTGCGCGACGGCTGGCAAGTCGTCCCCTTCCTCAAGGGCCTCGGCGGCAGCGGCAAGTCGACCATCATCAACGACGTCGTTGGCATCGTCTACAACAAGCTCGACGTCGGCGTCCTCTCCAACAACTGCGAGCGCCGCTTTGGCCTGAGCGGCATCGCCGACAAGCTCGTCTTCCTCGCGCCCGAGATCAAGGAGGACCTGCAGCTGGAGCAGGCCGAGTTCCAGTCGATCATCAGCGGGGAGGAGGTGCAGATCAACAAAAAGCACGAGACCGCCAAGAGCATGCGCTGGACGACGCCGGGCATCATGGGCGGCAACGAGCTGCCCGGCTGGATCGACAACTCGGGCTCGATCACGCGCCGCGTCGTCGTCTTCTTCTTTGGCACGTTTGTCGACCGCGGCGACATGCACCTCAGGACCAAGCTGCGGGGCGAGATCGGCTACATCATCCAAAAGTGCGCGCGGGCCTACATCGAGGCCGTGGCCGAGGTCGGCAGCGACAACGTCTGGAGCCACCTGCCCGAGTACTTCAAGGAGCAGCAGCGCCAGCTCCTCGTCGACGCCAACTCGGTCGAGCACTTCCTCACACAGCACATCTGCGTGTTTGGGCCCGAGCACTACATGCCAGTCAACGAGTTCCACCAGGAGTACCTGCGCTTCTGCAAGGACAACGCGCTCAAGTCGAAGGCACTCAAGCGCGACAGCCTTGCCACGAGCTTTGCGCGCTACAACATCGTGCACGAGGCCACCAATGCGACGCGCATCTACCCGCCGGGCAGCGGCGTCCCCTCGACCTGCGTCTACCTCGTCGGCATAGCGTTCAGGGGCAGCGGCGGCGGCGAGGCCGACGACGAGCACGGGTGCTAGGCTAGCTTTTTTTTGGGTGCGCAATGTAACACCACACCCCATGAGCACCCCGTCGTCAGAGCTTAACACCAAGCACTGGGCAACGCTGATGGCCGCCACCATGCGCGCCATCAAGACCCTGGAGGCCGACCTCGGCAAGGTCACCAAGCAGATGCAGACGAGCGAGGCCAAGTGCAAGGCAAGCATCGACAAGCTGGCTGCCATGAAGGGCGGCATGGAGGCCAGGCTGAAGGCGATGCAGAACGAGAACGAGAAGAGGATCGCAGCCTACGGCAAGTTCCTCGACGCGATGGACCGCGACCCGGCCGCCAATGCCTTGTACCGCAAGCTGAAGCAGCAGGACCAACTGACTAAGTAGGCGGCGCGCGGCAGAGGCGCCCGCAACAAACACGCCATGTAACACACGGCAATGACGGCACGCTGCTTTGTGTACCATGCGAGTGCCCTGTGCACAGGCTTTTACATCTCGTTTGCGCAATGCCCGACACGAGCACTACACGAGGCAGTGCGTGCAGGCGTGCGCAGCAGCGGAGCTGACCGCCTCGTGCGCATCATGGACACGAGCACACACGACTGCAGCCTTTGGCAGCACGATGCCGAGCAGGGCAGCGTGTGGCAGGTCGGCAGCAGTGCAGCCTTTGTTGCAAGAGCCATGCATGTGCTTCGTGCTCTGCCCCTGTGGCTGCCGCCGCCCGAGATGGCTCGAGCAGCGCGCCACACATGGGAGGCTCGAGGCCCGTTCATCAACATGCGTGGCGAGGCCATGCCCACCAGCCAGTTTGAGGGCATGGGCTAGTGCGTCACGCCGTAGTTATACGTGAGCTCCTCCCCGGCCTGTATGTCGCGCCGGGCCTTGAGCACGATGACGTCGCGCATCACGCCTGCAACGTCACGTGGCAATTGGGGCTGCCCCCTAAACCTGTTGTACTGGTTGATGCTCATCTGCGTGGCCCGGCAGTTGCAGTGGATGGCCGAGTTGACCATGAACATGGAGCCAATCGTGTCCAAGTCTAGCGCTCCGCCGACCATGGCATCCACGAGCGGCGAGCTCAGCATAAAGTCGGACGAGCCGTGCACGCGGATGATGTACCTCTTTGCCTGGTCTGAGAGTTGTGGCACGGCAGCGCGGTCGACTGGGTACCCGCTCCACGAGCACAGTGTGGTGCCCTTGGGGATGGGGGTGTTAGCAAACAAGCCGTGCCCTTGCACGGGCGAGGGCATCAGCACCACGCTGGTATGCGTGTACCCGACCGGCGGATACAGCGCAGCCCCTTCGGCGAGCGCGAGGTCGGGCTGATGATGCACGGCCTGATCCATTTGGTGCAATACAGTAGAGAGTCACTTGTAAAATTGTTTTTGTCACGCGGAATGTGCAAAGGCTTCGGCATGGTCGTCCATCATCGGAGTACCGTGCGGCTGGCGCAACGAGCCAACTGGGTGCAAGGCAGTAGTAGTAAGACACACGTCATCATTGCAAGACTTTGCGTATTGTGGATGCATCGTAGCAGTACTGTGCGGGCGCAGCCAAAGCTGCCCTAAACCCGGCCTTTATAGGTGGGCCCTGTCTTGGCCGATCATCACGAGGTCAAGACGGCGGGCGATCACCAAAGGCTATGTTACCAAGGGGGCTATGTACCAGCCAACAACTCAGGCATTGGCGATGCCAAAGATCTTTTCGAGCATGTTGTTGTTGGCCTTGCGCTTGACTGGCTTGGGGCGCTTCAGCCGGAGCGTCTCGTTGCGAAGGCCGGGCGTCAGGTGGTCAAAGTTGAGTGGCCGAGGGATGAGTCCCTGCGACCTTGGCGTGGCTGATGGCACGAGCGTGAGCACGGGTGCATCAAGGATGATGTTGGCTCGCAGCTCGGTGTAGGCCGTCTCGAGCGTGCTGGCGTCGGCTCGGAACTCTTCGATGCTCAAGGGGCCTCCAAACATGCGTAGGGCCGTCCTAGGCGGCGCTGCCTTGAGGCCCTCGCCAATCTCGCGCCCAGTCGCATGCTTGCGAAGCAGAGGGAGCATCGACGCCAGCTGGAACCTGGGCTTGTCGAGCATGTGGGCCTTGGCACACGACCAGCTGCAAAACGTCCCGGCCACCTTCCAGCGCTTCTGCTTGGCGTTGTAGTAGGTCGGGACGGGGATGGGCGTCGTGTCAAACCTGTGGCAGCACCAGAAGCAGCAGATGTCAGTCTTTTGTGGCCACGCCGAAGGCATCATCGCTGCGCTGCTGTGCCAGCTGCCGTCGGCGTGGGCTGCAAGCTGTAGCTCGCCGCCTGCTTCTGTTGCTGGTGCTGTGGCGGCGGCGGCCGGTGCCTTTTTGGGGCGCGTCATAGTCCAAGATGATGTGCATGGCGAGGCTTGGCTGGCCGAGCTCAAGTGCCTTTGCTGTTGCTGCTCAGCTTATCAGTTCGACGATGAGCAGGTAGACGGCGAGCACGGCGAGCACGGCTGCTGCTACTGCCACTCTCGTCCTGTGCTGCTTGTAAAAGGGCATGGTAGGCGGCTCTTTGTACTGGAGGATGGTGCAGCTCGCCGGCAGCGCTGCTTCGGCCTCACCGGCCTCCTTGGTGGCCTTCTTGCAGCAAAAGGCCGACATTAGCTCGTCGCACGGCTCGGCCTCGATGCAAAAGCCAGGTGGTGGCTGAGCAGCACTGACTCGCTCCTTTGTTGCGTCTTCGAGCGGGTCGGCGTCGGGGTGCTGCGAGAAGTAGTACATTGGTTTGACGATGGCCTCTGCCACGGTAGCAGCAGCAAGCGCATTGCGCGCAAAGAACACGTGCCTCTCGTCTGAGCTCCGCAGCAGCGTCTCCATGTACCTGGTCGCCGATGGCGCTCGATTGCCAATCCTATAAAACTTGTTGCCTGCGTCGCCTTGCGCAATCGAGGTCGGCACACAGCTGCTGCCGTCGTCTGAGTGCAGGCATGCCTTGTTCACGACAAAGAAGCCGTCTGGGGTGCGGGCATAGCTCTGTGCGTTGCCCATTTGGTTGGTCATTGATGGCATATTATAATTCACTTGAGGGCGCCTGCTTCCCAACAGGCGCCCAATGGCGGCGGCGGTGACGACGACGACGACGACGACGACGATGCTCGGCCTCGTCGAAGGCCTGGCCACAAACTGGCGGCACCACCTGCGCCAGCTCTTGGCGCCCCATGCGTGCACGCTCGACATGTACCTAGAGGCCGAGCGGCAGATGTGCGAGGGCATTGCGTGCATCTTGCCGCGGCGCCAAGAGCTCGTGTTTAATGCCTTTGCGCACAGCGAGCTCGACGACACGTGCGTCGTCATTCTGGGCGAGCCGTATGCAGTGCAGGGCTGGGCTCATGGCCTTGCCTACAGCGTGCCTGCTGCTGCCGCAGCCTCCGCCTCGTCGGACAGCCAGCCTGCAGCCCTGCACGCCATCTTGAGCGAGCTCGCAGCCGAGTACGGCACGCTCCGCACAAGCACCGACCTGACCGACTGGGCACGGCAAGGCGTGCTGCTGCTCAACACCTCGCTCACAAGCCGCGAGTCGTGCTGCTCTCAAGCATCGCACCACGCTGCATGGGAGCCATTTGTCGACAATGTGCTGCGCTACATTTCGGGCTGTGTGCCGAGCGTCGTGTTCATGTTATGGGGAAAGGCGGCAAGGGCAAAGGCACACCTGATCGATGGCGATGGCGGGCAGCACCTCGTGCTGCAGGCACCTCACCCCGTGCGCGCGCACGAGTTTGCCGGCTGCAACCACTTTGCCATGGCCAACAATTGGCTCGTGTCGAGGGCGCGTAGGCCCGTGCGCTGGGTGTGAGCGCGTTCATTTGGACCAACGACCGTCGTCGTGCTGCTGGCCTTGACCAGCGACCCGCCTCGGCCACCGGGCGTCGAAGAGCACAGCTTCAACAGCAATGCAATACATCTTTGGGATTGGAGCCTGACCTCAGGCACTAGCCCAGCCCTCTGATCGTAGTTGTACCCAGTCTTTCCTTCGTGGTTTGGGCGTGCGAAAAACCACCCGCGCAAGTCCACGGCAGGCTCGGTGGGCTGCTGCTGCTGCTTCGGCGGCGAGGCAACAGAGAGGCCCTTGCGGCCGGCACAGGCGCAGGCACGCGGGCGTTCCCTCGCATCGTAGGCCCTTCCAGCCGAGTGTCACGTGCTCCGTAGACGCGCGAGAGCAGCATCTTTGGGGTGGTGGAACATACATACATATGCCAATTGAAACATGTTCCAAACTTACAAGCTGGTAAACAGGTTTGCGTCAGAGATGGCTAGGTCTCGGTAGTGTGATCTGCGGCGGAATGTCTCACGTATCTCCGAGTGCGCATGCCAGTGCGCCCCAAGTACATCTCGAGACGAGATTGCCGCCGGGAACTGGGTGCGATCGTACGGCTCGAGCAGTGGCTCAGACGGGATGCTATACAATGGCATGCGTGCTGCAACACGGCGGTCACTGCCCGCTGTGTCTTGGAGCAGGGCTGCAATGACGTCCCACGAGGGGTTCGTCGTCCCCAGAGAGCTGCGGCATGTGGCCACAACATATTGCCCCGGGCCAAACATGCGCAGCAGTGCCGACAAGCTCACCCGCTGGACGTGGTTGTACAACCACACAAACATGCCGTACGCAGATTGCTGGCGGTATCCATGCCGCACGCGCGCCGCCACTGTCAAGGCATGTGCAAGCAACGGGTACCTGTACTGGTTCACCAAGGGGTGGCCGACAATGCCATGGTGTGCTACAAAGTCTTGCACAAGCTCTTCAATGTCGCGCTTCACTTTCGCCGCTTGCTCTGGAGTGCGTGCCATGCGCTGGGCGTCATATGCATGCGAGATGTGCCGCAGCTGCCGCTGCGCTGTCGCCTTGTCGAGCTCTTCCTGCATGAACACACCAGCCACCACGTCCAAGCCTTGAAAGCTCAGTAGCAGCTCCGGCACGGCCTGACCTGGCTGGTCATATGTGATGAACTTGTCGGCGCGCCTGTCTGCAAAGGCACGGCGCCGCTCAGTCACGAGCGCGACGTCATTAAAATATGCGTACTGCTTAAAGCCAGCTGCCTCTGTGAACGTCAACGTGACGCCTTGTGGCAGCGAAAACCAACAGCCCTCCTTGAGTTCGCCGTGGCATGAGACGACGTACTTCTCGTCAGTCATGTCCATAACGCCTCCTTTTTTTTAAAGTAGTAGTGGGCGGTGCTGCCTTTGTGTATAACGCTGACGACCACACAAGGCAGCAACCTACACGGCAAGACAACGCAGCGGGGGCAACCAAAAGTTAACGGGCACAAGGTTTATACATGGCAGAGGAGCGACTTGCACGGCGCATCGCCATGGCTACCACAAGCCTATCAGACATGACATCCCTCGCCAAGCACGTACACACAGCCATGTCGGACGCAGAGCGCCAGCTCGTCGAGCACCACATTCAGCAGCTTACAGAGACGAGCCACCTCAAGCCATTGCTCAATGCTTACAAGCAGCGACTGCAGCAAGCACGCACTGCATACGCAAGCACGCTGCTAAGCCATGGCATGAAGCACACTCAACGCCTTGTGCTTGAGGCACTGCCCGACTGGTTGTTTGACAGCTCGCACATGCCATGCTTCGACATGCTCGCTCGCGAGTAGTACGTGCGCGAAGAGTGCGAAGAGCTCGACAAGCGCATGCTCGGACTGCCAGCGGAGCTCAAGTACCTCGTCAGCAAGGTACGAGGGCTCTCGCGTGCCATTTGGCGGCGCGAGAGCCGCCTTGCCGAGTGGGATGCTGCCGTACATTTACTCTTTGTGCCAGGCGGCCCAGAAGCGACACGCCTCTCACAAAGGTAAGCACGGCCTTCACAACATCTGTAGCATGCACCGTCTGCTTTTCATGCCCAGCATGCGATGCCGGTGTTTACCCAACCTGCGCATGAACCGAGGAAGAAGCCATCATGGCCCAAACGCGAGCTGATGGCTAAAGGCCGGCACGTCTAGGATCGGCAGTGGGGCAAGCTGGATTGCGGCTTGCACGCCGGGCCCCAGGACAGGCATGACTAACGCAATCGCGGCATCTTGCTTGTGCCCCAATGCGCGGGAGGCTTCGACTTCCCTTACGCCTGCACGCCCCAACTCCTCAGCCTGGGCCACCCAACGGCGCAACTCAAAGCGCGTCGGACTTGCCGTGTGGTCCATCAGCCACTCAATGACGGTTGTGGCGTCCAAGGAGGTGGCCTCCTCCATTCCCATCCATATGAGGACTTGTGAACCCCGACAGCCATGCATGAGCCTGGCCAGGGCAATGACTTCGCCATCGGCACCTTCGCCCTGCAACATTTCGATCACCTCGGCCAGTGGCAGGTGGAAAAAACCAAAGATCGTCTGCTTGTGCTCAAAGCTGAGGGCTGCAGCGCGGCGCAATTCTCGGCCCCTTTCTGGAGGGATTACCAGGACAATTTCCATTGCGACGTACATTTTGTGCCAGGATCTGAACACGCTGAATACTGCATTGGGTGCGATGAAGTCGGGCTCGTTGTTGGCGGCCCGAGCAGCCCTCATGGCAGCCACGAGCTCGTAAAGCCGCGCTTGGACGGCCGCGTGGGTGGCATCCGCCTCGGCTTCCCTCTGAACGTGCACCGCATGCAGCGCATTGGCCTCGTGCAACATGGCCTCAAACTGTGCTCGCATTTCATGGGCTGCAGCCTGCACGCCGCTGCGAGACGTACGGTTGACCGAGCGCAGGGATTGCCTGTTATTGCCGGACAACTTGGAAGCGATGAGCTTCCACGGCGCCAAGGGCAACCATTGATGGTCTTCTTCCATATCTATCTATGCTGCCGCTATTAAAATGTGCGCCCGCCCCCGGAAAAAAATAATATCCCTGGCCTTGTACATAACATCACCCCATGCCCACGAGCACGTGCCCACAGAGGAGCAAGCCCGCCTGCTACAAGGCGCGCGGCAACCGGACCTGCCCCCGGGGCACGGAGGAGGAGCCCGGGTTCTCCATCTGTGTCAAGACTGCCTGGGCCAAAATGACCAACAACTACCAGAAGGCCCAGCGCGCCGTGGCCCTTGCCGCACAGTGGCAGGGCTTGCGCTACGCAGACTACAAGTGTGTGGTGGAGGATGTGCGGGATGTGCTGGACAAGCACGACCTGACGCTCGAGGAAGCAGTGGATGAGGCCACAGACGGGATCTTCTCAACAAGGACTGGGTGACGACCCACGGCATCACTGCCTCGGCGGCAGCGCGCCGGCCTGCCTGCATGCCTCGCGCAAGAGCCGAGGCAAGCTTGCGCGCGCCTGGGCAAGCTCGTCGTCTGTCGCGAGCATCGGCTTGCCACTGAAGCCCTTGGACATGCTGATGTCGATGTTGACCGAGCAGCATGGCCCATAGTAGACGCCAACCTTGCGCATGCTGTGGCAGCGCTGGCACACCCTGGGCCTTGTGTCTGAGCCGCCCTGCACGACCAGGTAGGTGTGGTTGTTTTGGTGGAAGCCCCTCTCCCTCAGGTTGAGGCACCTCTTGGAGCTGAGCCGCACCACGGCGCAAGGCCCAAACTTGGGGTCGACGTAGGGCATCACGCCCAAGACCGCCGCTGCCTTGAGGTCTTGGGCACGCGCATCGCTGACCATGCTCCTGATCGCAGCGACGAGCTCGCCACACTGCATGCTCGTCAGCCACGTCGCATCGGCGCTGCTGCTGCTGGGCGTAGGGCCTGCTTCGTGGCCTGCCTTGGACTTTGCTCTAGGGCGCGGCGTCTTGGCGGCGGCGACGACGATGGCGCCTGGCGGCGGCGCATGGATGACGATGCACTTGGCAACGGCCTCTTGCCTGATGCACAGGCTGCACAGGGCAAGCCACTCTGGGATGACGCCATACTTTTCGTCGATGCCCACGAGCAGCTTGCTGGCGCCTCCTGCCGCATCAAGCCGCATCTCGGGCAGGTAGGCCGTCGCTGCCTTTTCGGCCTTGGCCGCTCCGAGCATGCGAAGGCCCGTGCCATCCCTGTACACGGTCTCGTCGACGACGTCGTCCCAGCTGCCAAGGCACGCCAGGGCCGAGGCATCGCCAAGGCTCGTGCCCATGGCCTCGACGCAGGCATGCCGAAAGCCGATGGCAGCCTCTTGCGTCACAAAGATGCCAGGCCACACGATGTGGATGCCGCTCTTGACGAGGCTACCCTTTTGGTAGGGCGTGCATGTGGCGACGAGCGCGTCGGATGGGCCAAACATGTCGAGGGCTGCCTTGTGCATGCACTCGACAAGCCTCTGCCTGTCGGGCTCTGCCATGCATGGCGCCTCGAGCGGCAGCTTGATGTCTAGGTCGACAAACAGGCGAAAGGCAGGCCTTGGCTTGATCTCGACAAAGCCCGGCGCCACGCCATAGATGAAGGCGACATGGAAGAGGTGCCTGAAGGCAGGCATCTGCTCGACGGGCACGTTGTACTTGCCAAAGGGCGCTGTGATGAGCGTGTGCGTGACGTCGTCCCTGCTGGCAGCCTTGTACTTGCCAGCAAACGCCATCAGGTTGGCGTGTGCCGCCCTGGCAAGCGTGTGCGCCATGGTAGGGGGTGAGCCGCACCGTGCACGGGGGGGCTGCTCAAGTGGGTTGTGTGCCCCCGACAACTCACTTGAGGGGCGCGCAGCGAGGGGCACCCACACCACGATGCATCCGCAAGTACAGAGCCTGCTGGCCCTCGAGCAGCCAGAGCAGCGCTCGCCTGCCTGGTTTGCGCTTAGGAGCAAGCTGCTGACGGCATCCAATGTCGCTGCCGCACTTGGCATCAAGCCCTATCCATCCTATGCTGGCGACCCTCGCGAGGACCTCATCCGCAAGATGGTTGCGGGCGACAAGGTCGTAAGCCCCTTCCTCCAGCACGGCATCGACTTTGAGGACGAGGCAATCCAAGAGCTCGAAAACTGCACGGGCGAAAAGGTCAGGCCAGTGGGCCTGTTTGTGCACCCTGTACACAAGTGGCTGGGCGGCTCGCCCGATGGGCTCACCGAGTCGGGCTGCACGGTCGAGGCCAAGTGCCCACAGTCGCGGCAAGTCGTGATGGGCGAGATGCCGCACCACTACTTCCCGCAAGTCCAAGTGTGCATGGAGATCTGCGACCTCGACCACTGCTGGTTTGTCGAGTACAAGCCTTCGTGCGTGACATGGCCCAAGGCTGCCGTCGTCAACGCAGTCAAGGTCGCAAGGGATAGGCAGTGGTTTGCCAACAACATGCCGGCCATGTTCAGCTGCTGGCAGGAGATCAAGCAGGCCAAGGAGGACCCAGATGCGTTCTGGGCATCGAGGAGGACAAAGCCAAAATCCAAAAGGCCGGCCGCCGCAAGGCGCAAGACGACGACTCCTGAGCGCAAGGCTGTTGCCGAGCGCTGCCCAATCGACGACCAGCTCTACCACCACTCGCTAGCGCCGGGCCAAGTGGACGAAGGCGACGAGACGACGGCCGCAGGGAGCCCCTTTTGCCCAACAGAGCTGACGCAAGACGCAGGCAACAACGTGCCAGCGCCGGGCCAAGTGGACGAAGGCGACGAGACGACGGCCGCAGGGAGCCCCTTTTGCCCAACAGAGCTGACGCAAGACGCGGGCAACAACGTGCCAGCGCCGGGCCAAGTGGACGAAGGCGACGCAACACGTTGTTGAGCACGCAGCCAAGGCGGGGAGGGGGGGAGGGCCGTAGCAGTGTGCCTGATGGGGGCTGCACGCCGCTGTAACGCAACGATGATGGTTGATGTGTTGCACGCGGGCGCCTCGCTGCCCACACCAGGGGCCGGCTTTCCATCATCATGCTAGAGCTAGCAGCAGCCACGGCGCGAGCGAGGCTGCAAAGCACCACATCGCGCCGACCGAGTGCTGCTTGCCATAAACCGCAAAGGAGGCTGCAAAGGAGGCGGCAATGATGACCGTGTTTTGGCGGCCATAGGCTAGGCCATAGTGGGCCAGGGCACAGAGCACGGCCACAAATGCTGCGTAGTAGAGGCCGCCGCCCCTGCCCTCGTTCCACTTCCAATGGAGGTGCGGGGCCGACTCTGGCGTGACGGTCGTGACGAGGCTCTCTTGCTCGCTCAGCACGCGGCGAGAGTACTCGGCCGTGGCAAGCACAAAGCCGACCATGACGGCATGCATCCAGCCCGGCAGCTGCCTCGAGCCTTGAGGCAGGTAGCTAATGGCCAGCCACAGCACGACCGGCTCTAGGTGGTTGATGATTAGCCCTGCCTTGGACACGAGCGCATTCTGGCCAAGGGCCCAGGCTGGGTCGGCCGAGCATTGAGGCTGCAAGCGCCACAGGAAGAACTCGATCAGCTGCATGTGCACGACCCAGGCATAAAACATGGCCTCGGCAGCACGGCCCTGGCGATAGAGCTCAGCACAGCCAGCCAGGCCAACAAGGTAGGTGGTGATCGACACGCGCGCGTTGAAGCACATGGAAGGTCCCTCCTTTTTTAAAAAAATGCCATACGTCTAGTAACCACAGCGATGCCGTCGACCTGGGCGCGCGCGCTGACGATCCTGCTCGCGACGACGACAGCGGCTCTTGCTAGTTGTGCGATGCCATGGCAAGTGCCAAGGGTCGAGGGCGCCGACAGCTCGGCGTCCGACCCAGCCTCGTATGGACGGTGCACCGCCTCCATGGAGCCTCAGCTCCAAGCTAGCAGCCACTGGTGCAAGTTTGGCCGCATGGGCTCATGGCCCGAGTGGCCAAATGCAGCAGCGAGCTCAGCGCTCAAGTTCTCGCGAGCGACATGCTATCGTGGGCCAATCAATGGCTCGAGCCCCGCCCACCTGGCAGCTTGCAAGGAGCAGCTTGTCGGCTCGCCGACGCATGCGAGCGTCGCCGTCTCGACCAAGTACTTGAAGACCACGGACGGCGGCTGGGCGCGCAGCAAGGGCTCATGCGGCCTGTGCATGTGCATCAGCATCATGGGGGCCGACGACGAGTACAACAAGGGCGTGCACCGCTGGGTCGTCCAGAAGTACAAGGGCATGTCGTTTATGGGGCGCGTCATTGACCGATGCGGCGAGTGCCCGCCTGATAGCATTGACATCCTCCTCGACAGACCCTTTTCGTATGCCCCTACCTGGCCAGAAGGCGACAACCCAAACGCCGGCGCCGTCAACCGCCTCCCTAGTCCACGAGTGTTTGGACAAACGACAGGGCCAGAGACCGCAGAGAGCGTCGGCACGTGGACGGCGCTCTGGCAGTTTGTGCCATGCGAGTGGTCGCATGCCAAGTGTGCGGCCTTTGTGGCCTCATATGGGTATGCTACGCGCGTGCCGCCCCTCACGCCTGGCCGCCGCGAAGAGCGACATGGCGCGTCATTGGAAGGATGATGTCCATCGGCGTGCCCGTAAAGGCTTCCTTGGTGGTGGTGGCCGACGGCTGCCACCAAAGGTAAGCAACGGTGAGCAGCAGCAGCAGCAGTAGGAGCACATGCTGAACCTTCATCTTGTTGCCAACTACAAACATATATTTTGTGTTGCCCCAGGCAATATAACAAATGGACGCCCAGCAGCTGCTGCCGCACGGCTATGACTGCATACATGCCCCTCCCCAGAGGCTGGCCCTGGCCGGCGGGGAGCAGCAGCAGCGGCTTGCGCCGGCGACGACGGCCCCGCAGAGCTCGTGGCCATTCTCGAGGAGGAGGAGGAGGCTGCATGGCAGCAGCATGTCGCACCAGCACATGTTTTTTGTTCGCTCGCGCCAGCATGGCGGCGCCCTCGTGGGCATGGCCCTGGTAGGCCGCATGCCTGGCCTCCTCGACCCCAAGGCCTTGGAGCAAGCGCTGCGCCCCGTGGGCATGATGGCGCAGCTGCAGTCGTCGCTTGCCAATGGCATGGTAGGCGAGATCCAGCTCATGAGCGTGCGCCACGGCCTCTACAAGGATAGGATCGTGAGGTTCCTCTTGTGGAAGTGCATGCAGCAGCTGGCTTGCCCAGATGCCGACGGCAAAGCATGCAGCCATGTCCTCGTGCAGTGCAGTGCCCAAACCCTGGCAGCACGCCACCTGTGTTTGCTGGCACACACGCTGACGACAGTGTTTGGCTTTGTGCCGCTTGCCGGTGCTCTGGAGACGACGACATGGTTTGCCAAGGCCTTGCCGCCGCCGACGCCGACGACGACGAGCCAAGCACCAAAGCAGCGCGCTGCGGCGTGGTGGAAGCGGCTGCTGCCGTGCTGTTGTGCATGGGGGGGTGGCGGTGCAGCAGCAGGGCCATGGGTCACCATTTCGATGAGCGCGGCCTTTGATGAGGCGCTGAGCGATGCCGAGGCCCAAGCTGCAGTGCCTGCACGGCAAACCCTGGATCAGCAGGTCGTGGCCACGCGCCGAAGCCTGGACGCCTGCGCGGGCTGTCGTCGCATAAGTTTGTGACGGACGGGCCTTCTCAGGTATATAGTAGGTATATGCCCATCCATCCCACCACAACCACCACCATGGACGGCCACCTGACCCTCGTTTGCATCAAGAGCCGGCTGCTGCCTCGTTGCCTCGAGGCCCTGCATGCCCTTGGCTGCGACGTGCGCCATTGCGAGCTCGATGCTGCTGCCAATGAGCATGCGATGCTCGTTAAGGGCCCCAAGGGCCTCGAGGCCTGCGCCAAGGCCATGGCTTCGGCCGAGGCCGAGGTGCTGCTGCTCAAGGATGCGTCGCGAGTGAGCAGCGGGCCTACCGCTCTGCTCAACAGGGCACTCGACGCACTGGAGCAGCATGGCGCCTCCTCAATGGTGGACGACAAGCTCGTGGCCTGGGCCAGGCTCATGATGCACCGCGAGCATGAGTGGCCTGCCATCAAGAGGCGGCGCCTTGGCCTCCTGAAGCAGGAGTGGTCGCGCGGCACCTCGGAAGTGGCTGTGCTACAGCCGCCAGCCCCAAAGGCCGCCAGGCAGCCGCCAGCGCCAACAGCAGCAGCAGCAGCGAGCACAGACGCAGTCAGCAAGATGTATGTGTTCTTGTACCAGGGCCTATGGAGCGAGCAGCTGCACCACCGCGTCGTCTGTGCACACCAGCAGCAGCAGCAGCAGCTGGCAGAGGGCCTCGTCGTCGACACAGATGCCCTCGAGGCAGCCGTCGAGGAGGAGCGCAGGGCGACATGGGTCGCGACGGCCAAGTGCAAGCGCCGCACGCTGCAGCTTGCAACGATGCAGGCAATGCTCGGCAAGGGCGCGCCACAGCGAGGCATCCTCGGCTTCCTGTGGCGCCACCCAGAGTGCCGCGTGCCAGGGGCCATCACGGCAGCCGTCAAGCACCACAAGTACTCTGAGACGCTCGGCCGCACCCTAGAGGCTGGCTGGCTGCAGGCGTTTGCTGCATGGGCTGGGCCCGACGATGGGTGCGTGTCTGAGGAGGACGAGCATGAGGGAGACCTAGGCGTGTAACAAAGCAAGCCACTTGATCGCCTGCAGCCGTTTGGTCATATTGAATGTCGTTGTCGCTCAACAAAGGCTTTGCTAGCGAGCTCGGCCGCGCGTTTGGCGAGCTAGTGCAGGCCATGCAGGCCTCGGCCTTGGGCAGGGTACAGTTCAAGCTCGAGTGCGGCCTGCTCGACAAGCAGTGCGCATGGACATATGCGATGCTCGAGCACATGCAGCTCAGCTCGGGGCCCGTGGTCGGCAGCCACGACTGCATACACAACATGCTGAGCCTCGAGCTGATCATGCATGCTGCTGCCGACGCACTCGGCCACCCTGCCGTCTTGGGTGTGCTGGAGGCCGTCGCAGCCGTCATGTCAGGCCACCCAAGCCTGTCGCTCTACATCAGCTTTGCCACGCTTGGCGGCGAGGGCGGCAAGCCGCAGCCTGCGGCCGCAGCCATGCTCAGGCACGGCATCTGGCGCAAGCCCAGGGAATGGAAGTACTGCGAGTTTGATGGCGCGCTCGTCAAAAAAGGCCTGAGCAGCGACGACGAGTGGCCATGCGACGAGGTCCTGCTCGGCGAGTGCCTTGTCAAGTGTGCGCCCGGCACTAGGTGGCAGCTCACGAGGCCAGGCGCCGAGGCCCCCGTGCTCCTGCGAGCACACTTTTGTGGAAAAGAAAACTAAAAGCAAACCAGCCAGGCACACCGTCATCGACACTTCCTACTGAGCCGGGCACTGGGTGGCCTCAGGCCAGGTTCTCATTGCACGCCGGGCAGGTGCGGCCCACTTCGTACCACTTGTACAGGCACGTTTCGTGGAACGTGTGCCCACAACCCGTCGTCGTGCCGAGCCCTTGAGAGATCTGTTTCAAACAGACCCAGCAGCAGTTGCTGCCGCTGCCATGTGACGACGAGCTGGTCGTAGTAGTAGTAGTAGTAGGCGCGCCGGCCTGCTGGCGCTGCCCGATGGCGGCCGCATAGTTGCGCCGAGCACGGCGTACGCGGGCCCACATGCGCTGCACACCTTTGCCCTGCTGCTGCCCATCGATGCTCAACTGCTGCATGGCAGCAACGAGCGCGCTTGTGGAGCTTGTGATGTTCATCGGTGTACTGCCTTGCCTTGAAGTACCAAAAAATCGGGCGTTGCTGCCGATGGCGGCTACCGAGCAGCAAGAAACTGCTCGACGCGGGCGCGCGACTCGCTCAGATTGGGGTACAGGAGCCCGACAGCAGGTCGCTCCTGGAGCCTGCCCATGACCCGACTGACGGTCGCCGGCTCAGAGTACAGCATTTCCAAATCAGACACCGCTGACCTGATGTGCTCGTCCAGCTGCGCCGTCCTCGACGCTCGGCTGCTGCTGCTGGCTGGCAGCCGCAGGACATGCAGGTCATATGCACACATGGTCGGGGTCGGCACATAGATGCGGGCCAGCTCGGCCAGCATCAAAAGCATGTGATCTCGTGTCCCATGAGCAGCAAAGACGCTAGCCAACTGTGCTGCCGTCAGCCGCGCCCCAGCATTCACCGGGTTCAAGAGGTTCAGCACGAGGCGCGCGCGGGGCCCGCCCATGCCCAGCCGTGGCAGCTCTTCCAGGGCCGTGATGTAGCAGGCCAGCCATGCATCCATGGGGCGGGCCGTGGCGATTCCAAAGTAGTGCTGGCCCGTTAGGATGCGGTACAGCATCACGCCAAGGCTGTACATGTCACTAGCCGGCGTCAGGTGCGAGTGCCGCCAGGCGACCAGAGGGTCCATGTAGCCCTTGGTCCCGCCGGTGCTGGCGCACGGGGTCTTGCACGAAATGCCAAAGTCAGACAGCTTCAGCTGCTGCCCGCCGGAGAAGCACAGCACGTTGCGAAACTTGATGTCGCCGTGCACTACGCCCAAATCGTGCGCGTGCAGGTCGCGCAGCGCAGACGACACCTGCCGAGCCACGGCGTCAAAGAGCAGCAGCCGCTGCTGGGTGACGTCATGGCGCGGCAACTGCTCAACCCTGCTCAACACTTCCTTGAGGTCGCCACAGTCGGCCTTCTCCATCACGATGTATGTCACCACATGGTGTTGCGTTTCCTCGACAAAGGCATCAAAGATCTGCACAAAGCCAGGGTGCCCGCGAGGCATCGCCTGCATCACACGGATCTCGCTCAGGCTGCGCTCCACCTCCACATGGTAGTCGACTTTGCTCTTATCGGCGAGAATCACCTTGCACGCCAGCGCGGTCGTCGCAGCCAGCCTCGGCCGCCTCGGCCCTTGGTAAGTCACCTCGTGCACCTCGCCAAACCCGCCCCGACCCAGCTTCTTGACAGACAAGTAGTCGTCCGACTTCGAGTCAGACAGCAGCAGCTGAGCGGCTTGGCTGGAGCGAGGAGGCAAGAGCATGGTGGTGGGTAGAGTACACATACATTTTGTGACACTGCGTGCATGCAAGCGACCCATCGTCGTGGCCCTGAGACTGCCAACCCTGCCGCGGCTAGGCTGCTACGCGCCAACGCTTGATGGCGACATGGTGACGACCTCGCTGCGCTTGCGAATGGCCAGCTGGTAGCCGCTCCCTATGACGCTCAAGAAGGAGCCATAGCAGTGGCAAAAGGCCACGACGCCCTGGTGCACGCTCTCGTCGGCGCTTGCCGTGTTGCCTCCAAGGTAGTCGTCAAAGATCATGATGCCACCAGGCTTGAGCAGGCGCCATGCAAGCACGGCATCCTCGAGCACAGAGTGCGACGTGTGCGAGGCATCGACATACACAATGTCAAAGGCACCATGCTCGAGCCGAGGCAGGGCTGCATAGCTACTGTCGCGCACCATCGTGAGGCGCCCGGCCTCGAGCCATGGCGCCATGTTGGCAGCAAAGCGCTCGAGTACGTTGCCAGTCTGCCACAGGTCGATGCATGTCAAGTGCGACGAGGGGTCGGTCAAGACGTGCTCGAGCAGCCATGTAGCACTGCGCCCTTCCCAAGAGCCGACCTCGAGAGCACGGAGGCCAGGCCTGCCAGCGAGGCCAGACAGCCACTGCTGCCAGCTTGGGATGTTGGCCGAGAACCAGTCTGTCGTAAAGCCAGTGGTCGGCGTCATGGCAGACACGGCCAAGAGTCAAAAAGGGCAGCAGCCAACGCACAACGCCGAGCCGAGCTTGTGCCGCCGAGCTGGTGCAGGATGTTGTCGGCTGAGTGCGGAGCTTGTTGACGGCCAGTAGAGTGCAGGTTGTTTGCAGTGAGTGCCGAGCTTTTGTGCAGAGGTTGCATCGAGCTGGTGCAGGTCGGCTAGAGTGTGCCCACTAATTGCGAGACTTTAACAACGAGTGCAGGTCGTTTGCAGCGAGTGCGGAGCTTGTTGTCGGCCAATGAGTGCAGAGGTTGTGCCGAGCTAGTGCAGAGCTTGTTGTCGGCCAGCGAGTGCCGAGCTGGTGCAGAGCTTGTGCCGAGCTGGTGCAGGTTGTTTGCAGCGAGTGTGCCCACTAATTGCGAGACTTTAACATCGAGTGCTGGTCGTTTGCAGCGAGTGCAGAGCTTGTTGTCGGCCAGTGAATGAAGAGCTGGTGCAGGTTGTTTGCAGTGAGTGCGGAGGTTGTGCAGAGCTTGTGCAGAGGTTGCATCGAGCTGGTGCAGGATGTTGTCGGCTGAGTGCAGAGCATGTTGTCGGCCAGTGAGTGCAGTGTGTATGCAGCGAGTGCAGAGCTTGTCCCGACTAAGTGACGGCTAAGTGCAGGTTGTTTGCAGCGAGTGCAGAGCTTGTCCCGACTAAGTGCAGGTTGTTTGCAGCGAGTGCAGAGCTTGTCCCGGCTAAGTGCAGGTTGTTTGCAGCGAGTGCAGAGCTTGTCCCGACTAAGTGCAGGTTGTTTGCAGCGAGTACAGAGCTTGTCCCGGCTAAGTGCAGGTTGTTTGCAGCGAGTGCAGAGCTTGTCCCGACTAAGTGCAGGTTGTTTGCAGCGAGTGCAGAGCTTGTCCCGACTAAGTGCAGGTTGTTTGCAGCGAGTGCAGAGCTTGTCCCGACTAAGTGCAGGTTGTTTGCAGCGAGTGCAGAGCTTGTCCCGACTAAGTGCAGGTTGTTTGCAGCGAGTGCAGAGCTTGTCCCGACTAAGTGCAGGCTGTTTGCAGCGAGTGCAGAGCTTGTCCCGACTAAGTGCAGGTTGTTTGCAGCGAGTGCAGAGCTTGTCCCGACTAAGTGCAGGTTGTTTGCAGCGAGTGCAGAGCTTGTCCCGACTAAGTGCAGGTTGTTTGCAGCGAGTGCAGAGGTTGTTGTCGAGCTGGTGCAGAGGTTGTTGGCGGCCAGTGAGTGCAGAGGTTGTTGTCGAGCTGGTGCAGAGGTTGTTGGCGGCCAGTGAGTGCAGAGCATGTTGTCGAGCTGGTGCAGGTTGTTGTCGGCTGAGTGCAGAGCATGTTGTCGAGCTGGTGCAGGATGTTGGCGGCTGAGTTCAGAGCATGTTGTCGGCCAGTGAGTGCAGGGTTGTTTGCAGTGAGTGTGGAGCTTGTGCCGAGCTGATGGTCCTCACACGGGAGCCCTGCAGATCGGGCAGGTTGGCAGTTCTTGCATCTCTTTCCATCTGTTCAAGCACTCCTCGTGGAACTCATGGCGACATGCAGTCCCCGCAATTGGCCGCCCATTGCGCAGTCGCTCCAAACAAATCGTGCAGGCTTGCGACAAGCGCTCGCCGCTGTTGCTGGATGTGTTGCTGGCCGCGCGTGCAAATTCACCAGCGACCGCCAGAGCACGGGCAAAGTTTGCGTTTGTAACCTCCGGCGACGAGGGACGGCGAGGCGCTGCGGCCGGCTCATCACGCTCAAGGTTGTGCCGAGCACGACGTGCCCGTTGTTCACTTTCTTCATGCCATGACCACTCGCGCTGGCGCTGCTCATTGCGAGGGCCTTCGTTCTCTTCATCATCGCGCCGACGCCGACGCTGCCCTTGACCGCCCCCTCCTCCTGCTGCTGCGAGGCGTTGCACATTTGATGCCTCCTGTTCGGCGGTGACTGCCGCTTGGAGCCGCCGTTGTCGTCTTCTTTCACGCCGTGCTTCATCGTCCCACTGTTGCTGCATCGCAACGGCCATCTCATAATCACGCATTATTGCACGGCGCTGCCAGTTTGCATCGGAACTTGGTGACCACCTGGTGTCGAGTGATGTTGCCTCTTGCCGCTCCGGCCCGCGCGACGTTTGACGTCGGGGCCTGCTTGGACCTGCTGCTGCTGCTGCTGCTGCTGCTGCTGCTGCATTGTTGGCCGCTTGGCGAGATGATGCCTCTTGCCATGCAGCCAGCATGGCGTCGGTATTGCTGTTGCGGTTGGCCGACATGTCGATGTATGGTGCTGCCACATAATAATATTGCCGTGGTGGTGCTCCTGGCTGACATCTATTACGCATGTCCAGCATCGCATGCAAAGTGTTGGTTGAGTGGCCACAGCCGGTTCAGGCGGTGCCCTTGGAACTTGTAGCGCTCCATCACGGGCCTTCTGCCCTTCACCGTTTGCAGCGCCTGTGAGATGTACTCAAACGGCTTGTACAGGTAGATGCCCATTGACACGTACGTGCGGTAGAGCCCAAGGCTAGTTGCGTCGCTGCTGGCGGGCACGACGTTGACGATGATGTTGTACGTGCGGCCTTGGTAGGCGTACTGTGCAAACAGGAGCTTGTACCGGTCGTCGGGCGCTAGGGACCCACGCAACTTGATCTCGAGTTGCTTCACGTCATAGCTGAGCGCCGTCGGGCCGCTGCAATAGCGGTGCGAGCGCGTGCGGTACAAGTGTTGGCATGGCCCGGCGACCTCAAAGAACTTGTCCATGTAGCGGTTGTAGACCGTTATCAACGCATCGAAGCTGAGCGCCTCGGCATCCCATGCAACCATCTCGAGCTGCGCCTTGAGCAGGCTTGCCATATAAGCAGAGTATGGCGTGCGGAGGGCTTCCATGTCATGCATGCTTGCTGACACAAAGCTCTGCTCAAAGTACAGGCGGCCCTGCTGGCGGTGGACGTGGCGATCACTGAAGCACGACCCCGCGGCGCACCATTGGAGCGGGTCAAAGTAGGAAGGTGCATGCAGGCGCTCGCTCGGGTGCAGGCCCTCGGGTAGGTGCATGGCTACCTCGCCAAGCAAGTGCCGCAGCAAAGCCGGCGAGTCGGAGGCGCGATACTTGCGCAGCTTCTGCGCAGCTGTGCCTGTGTCGTATTGCGGCAGCACGTCAAAGCCGTGCTCGATTGCTCGCTGGATGCGGTCGTGCACAAACGTCTGCGTGATGTAGTCATAGCCCTTGTAGAAGCCACCGTCGGCGCGGAAGACGAGCAAGCGCCAAAAGCCCTCGGACAAGGAGCGGTAGAACATGAGCCGCAGCCCAGCAGAGCAGCGGGCCTCGACGTACCAGCGCCCGTGTTCGTCCTCAAACTTGCGCATCAAGCTAAACCCGTGGGCCCAGCCGGGCGCCTTGATGACCGCCATGCAAGTGGCCACAGGTTTTTTTTGCTGGCGTGCGTGTAGGCATGCACACGATTGTGCGCAAGAGGAAGCTCGGGTGTTGGGCAGGCGTGGTCGCCGTGCCTGGCACGTACGACTGGCATGGCAGCCGCTTGCACCAGAAGGATGAGCATGTCGTCGTCAGCACTGCTGCGAAGGCATCGCATCTCGCTCGACATTGGCAGCATTTGGGAGGCCCTCGAGTAGCAAGAGTACGGGTCGTGCAGCATACGGCGGGGGTGGCAAGTCTCTTTTGACGTCGACACATGCATCTCCGATAGCAATGGCTCTGGATGCTTGCCAACCCTGCCGTCAATGCAAGCCGCATTGTCAAGGTTTGGGAGAGCGCAAGCGCCAAGCGCTTCGGGTGCTCAACGACCTGAGAGGCCCAACCACTGTCGAGTCTTGGCTGTTTGCGCGGCTAGAGGGCAGAGGTTGTGCAGGTCGTTTGCAGAGCTTGTGCAGAGGTTGCGCCGAGCTGGTGCAGGTTGTTTGTAGCGAGTGCAGAGGTTGCATTGAGCTGTGGTGCAGGTCGTTTGCCGCGAGTGAAGAGCTTGTGCTGGTCGCTTGCGAGTGCAGAGCTTGCACCGAGCTTTGTGCAGAGGTTGCATCGAGCTGTGGTGCAGGTCGTTTGCCGCGAGTGAAGAGCTTATACTGAACTTGTGCCGAGGTTGCATCGAGCTGGTGCAGGTCGTTTGCCGCGAGTGAAGAGCTTGTGCTGGTCGTTTGCGAGTGCAGAGCTTATACTGAGCTTGTGCAGAGGTTGCATCGACTATCGAGTGCAGAGCTTGTTGTCGGCCAATGAGTGCAGAGCTTGTTGTCGAGCTGGTGAAGGTCGTTTGCAGCAAGTGCAGAGCTTTGATGTCGACCGGTGAGTGCAGGTCGTTTGCAGCGAGTGTGCCCACTAATTGCGAGACTTTAACAACAAGTGCTGGTCGTTGCATCGAGTGCAGAGCTTGTGCCAAGCTTGTGCAAAGGTTGCGCCGAGCTGGTGCAGGTCGTTTGCAGCGAGCGCAGAGCTTGATGTCGGCCGGTGAGTGCAGGTCGTTTGCTGTGAGCGTGCCCACTAACTGCGAGACTTTAACAACAAGTGCAGGTCGTTTGCATCGAATGCTGAGCTTGTGCCGAGCTGGTGCAGGTCGTTTGCAGCGAGTGTGCCCACTGACTGCGAGACTTTAACAACGAGTGCTGGTCGTTTGCATCGAGTGCAGAGCTTGTGCCGAGCTTGTGCAGAGGCTGCGCCGCCGACTAAGTGCGGAGGTTGTGCCGAGCTTCATTAGAGGTTGTGCCGAGCTGGTGCAGGTCGTCGACCGCGAGTGCATAGCTCGTTGTCGGCCAGTGAGTGCAGAGGTTGTTTGCAGCGAGTGCAGAGCTTGTGCCGAGCTGGTGCAGGTTGTTTGTAGTGAGTGCAGAGGTTGTTGCCGACTAATTGCAGAAGGATGTGCCGACTAATTGCACAAGGATGTGCATGTCGTTTGCAGCGAGTGCAGAGCTTGTTGTCGACTATGTGCAGAGGATGTGCGGGTCGTTTGCAGCGAGTGCAGAGGTTGTTGTCGGCCAGTGAGTGCAGAGGTTGTTTGCAGCGAGTGCAGAGCTTGTGCCGAGCTGGTGCAGGTTGTTTGTAGTGAGTGCAGAGGTTGTGCCGAGCTGGTGCAGGTCGTGTGCAGCGAGTGCAGAGGGCGGTGCCTCCTGTACTTGTTGTTGGGCTTTTGTCCAATCAATCGGTCTCATGGTGTGGCGGTGGCGCTCATCCAGCGCAACCGCAAGTGGCTCATCGCAAAGCCTATGCTGGCCGAGATGCGGCTGCCGGCTCGGCGGCAGTGAATGGAGGTTCGATCAGCGCTGCGCGACTGCGGTGGCTGGCAGCGTCATGGTATAGTTGACGCCGTTGGGCCCAAAGGCATCTGACCTCCAGAGCACCTGTGTGCTCGTCTCGTCGAGCACGACGGCAGTAGCGCCAGCGATGCGGTCCCTGCAGCAGTCTGTCCTGTTGACGACAATGATCTGGTCGACCTTCTGCGCGTTGCTGCCCAGGTCGATCAGGATCCATGGCAGCTCCTCGCCTCCCAGCGTATGCGCAAAGTTGGTCTCGTTGCCATCGACGGCATTCGCGCCGGGGTAACCTCCCAGCATGCTCGACATCTGCACGGTCTTGCCCTTGGCAATGTTGACGCCGTTGGCCATGACGATGATCTCTGCAACATTGAACACGGCCCCCTGCTTGTGGAAGAGCCCTGCGTAGCGCCCTGTCACGCCATCGGTCGGGAGCCTTGGCGAGAGGTCTGTGCTGGTGACCCATGTGCCGTTGGTATGCAGCAGGATGCTGCCACTGGCGGCGTCGACGAGCGCGGCCAGCGCGCCTGCAGGGCCTCCCAAGTTTGAGGCAAAGATGTCGACCGTGTTGTTGCCCGGCTGCAGCGTGACTGGCATCTTGGAGTAGTCCTTGGTTTCCCAGCCGCCCATGGCCACCTGGTGGCCCTGGCTGCCGTTGAGCAGCTGGCCGTTGACCTTGACTGCGCCCCTGTCATCGAGCACTACGTGCAGCGTCGCGGCAATGGGCGCGTCTGCGTCATGGAAGTATTGGCTCGAGAACTTGACGCCGGTGCCTACGGGCGCGCTCGTGGCTGCTGTGCTTGAGTTCCAGATCCACTGCGCATCGGGTGCGACAAAGGCTGCGGCCGAGCCCCATGGTGCCATGCCGTACTTGCCGAGCTCGTTGGCACTCGTGCCGGTGAGCGGCGGCGGGCGCACGCGTCGTGCGATGGTGGCGGTGGTGGTGGCGGCGGCTGCGGCGTCAACGGCACTTCTGTTGGCATCGAGTAAGTCGGCAATGCCAAATGCATCGGCGACGGCTTCTTGCATGGTGTCGGCTGGCGTCACTTCAAGGACGGTGCCTGTGACGGGGGCCTTGGTGGAAGAATAATAGTAGAGGCCGGAGCAGCCGATCACTACCAGGATGACGAGTATGGATGCGACGATGAGCAGCGTGCTCATGGGAATAACAGCAGGTAATAGCAGCCACATATAATCTTGTGGCGTGCGCTAACGCCCGCCAATCTACTTGTGTGATGCGGCAGGGGAGGGGACAAGCAGGAGCCATGCACCCGTTCACACGTGCCGTCGCCTGGGTGTTTGGGGTGCTGCATTGCCAGTTTTGCGAGTGCTTGCCAAGCGAGGTGACCGTGTTGCGATCGGCCAACGGTCGCACGGCCTCTGTCAAGCACATGTGGTGGCTGCAAAAGTTTTGCGTCAAGCTGTGGCTGCCTTGGGTGCTAGTCCAGGATGAGACCGACACCGTGTACGTGTGGTACAAGAGCCGGTGCCGCCGATTTTGCTATGTCACGACGGGCGCCGACGTGCTCGCCTACAAGTGGCGCTGGCCTTGCCCAAGTAGCGCCAAGCCCCTCATAGGTAGCCGCATCATTGCGGCTCGCCTGGCTGGTAGGGATGTGACGCATGCGCTGCAGGCATTCCAGGGGCCAATGTACGACTTCCATGGCACGGTGCAAGACGCCGGGTTTTGGCTGCCAATGATGGATGCAGCCAAGCACGACCTCTTGCATGTCACCACCAAGGACGGCCGCACGCTCGAGTTTGCGAGGGACGAGCCTCTAGTGCTCGAGTGAGAGGCAGCAGCTTTTGAGAAGATGGTGCGCGCATGTAACAACGACGGATGGAAAGAGTGCGCACACATAGTAATAATGGGCGCGCACTGGTAATAGTAGATGGAGCCAGCCAAGCGCGTCGTCGCGATGTTTCGGCACTCGGTGCGGCAGCGCACGCGCCATGTCGACGACCCGCTGCTCGTCGACGAGGGATCGAGTGCCAAGCGCGTGGCCGTCGAGGCGACCAACACCTTTGTCGACCAGGCGTTTGGCCAGCCCGGGGGCCGCCGCCCGTTTATGATTGTCACGAGCCCCTTCCAGCGGTGCATCCACACCGCAGTCTACATCGCTGAGCAACTTCAGGCGCGCGGCCTGGCCGTCGCCGCCATCAACATTGCGACCTGCCTTGGCGAGGAGACCGACAACGTGCTCCGCTACTTTGACGCAGCAAGCGACCCGCCCAAGATGATGACCAACGTCATGCCAAGGCACCAGGTACTCGACGACCTCCACAAGTCCTCCCATGCTGCCGCTGCTCGGCGCTATGGCATTGCCTATGTGCCGCGCGGAGACGCTGACCATGCCCTCGTCCCGGGCGCCAACCAAGAGCCGACAACGCGCATCTCTAGGCGCATGGTCGCCTGCGCCGAGCGCATTGCCGCCGAGTACCCAGGGCACAACATGCTCTTTGTCGGCCACAAGCACCTCGTCGCGTCGCACGTGCGCATGTGGGGCCCCGCCAACAACCCTGGCGTCGAGTATGCGGCCTTTGTAGCCCGCGAAGAAGGCCCGCATGGCAGCCGCGTGCTGTTCCATGGCGGGGCTGCGGCGAACAAGAGCAAGAGGCCAAAGCCTACAGAGTATGGCGCGCTGCCTCTGGAACTGCAGGCAGACATAAGGGCCAGGTACCTCCTGCAGCAAGTGACCCAACCACGCGACGTGGTCGTCCGCAACTTGGCGCCAACCAACATCGCGACGGCCCCGTACGACGAACACCCCCTGGTCACCTGGCACCCAAGGCCGACCTCGGCGGTTGGGTGTGGGCGTTCCAGTATCATCCTTGGGGTGGTGCCACCATCCAGTTGATGTGGCAGGACCGCATGACGCAACTGACAGTCATAGACATCCGGCCCGCGGGCCCCCGGGCCGCGCTCAAGCTGCAGCTGGTCTTGTCGGAGCCCAAGTACATGTTGATGTCCGTGAGTGGAGGAGGTGGTGACCTGGATGGCGCCAAGGCCCTGAAGATGAGGCTGAGGGCGGACCCTGCGCTGTATGCACAGCTGCTTGCCGAGGCAGTGGCAGCATTCAGGGTGACCCTGAGGCCCCAAGGCGGCGGCGACCTGTCGCAGGTCACGGCTGAATTGCCGCGCTCGCTCTGGGCGAGGCTGAGCGGCACATTGCCAGAGCAGGCCAGCCACAATGAAGACCACCGGATCGTCGTCGTACGGCTCAACGACCTGACCCGGGTCCTGATGAAGCCACGCCATGCACTACCTCATGCCGCAGCTTGGCGCCGCTACATAAACACGCGTTACGTTACGCTTGTTATGTGACACGAGCGGGGTATATATATAGAGAGAGAGAGGGCAAGTCGCACGGTGTCCATCCACCACTACTACTACTACTACAAGCTCCACACACAATGTCGCCGTCCACTTGCGAGCTGGCAGTGCGTTTGCATGAAGCCGTGTTGCAGCGCGACATACAGCTTGCGCAGGAGCTGGTCGAGGCAGGGGCCGACGTGAATGCAGTCGTGCGTCTCAAGCCCGATGCTGAGGGCTGCAGCGTCCTGCACACCGCCATAGAGGCTCACTGCAGCCTAGAGCTGTTGACATGGCTACTCGTCACGGCAGAGGCCGATGCCGACGCACGAGACGAGTTGGGCGAGACGGCCCTGCACCATGCTGCCAGGCGTGGCCTGCTGCAGCATGTGCAGCTCCTGGTCAGGGCAGGGGATGGCGATGTCGAGGCCACCTGCCGCAAGGGCAAGACGGCCTTGCACAGTGCTGCGTGCAGTGGGCAGCTGGCAGTGGCGCAGTGGCTAGCCAAGGAGGGCACCGATGTGAGGGCCAGCAACCTGTGCGGCTACACGGCGCTCCACTATGCTGCTGGCCACGGCTACTTGGGCCTGGTGCAGTGGCTGACCAGCGACATGGGAGTCGACATGAATGCGCGCAGCCTGTATGCGAAGACGCCCATGCACCATGCTGCCATAGCGGGGCGCATCGAGGTGCTGGCTTGGCTGCTGCAGCAGCCAGGAGCCGACAAGGCGGCGCGCGATGACTCGGGCAGAGACCTGGTGCATTTAGCTGCTCAGAGCGGCAAGCTGCCCACGCTGCAGTGGCTCGCCACGGAAGCAGGCTTCAGCCTAGCCGTGCGCAACCCCAAAAGTGGCGGCACGGCCCTGCACGCAGCGGCTCTAGCAGGCCAGCTCGACACCGTCAAGTGGCTGGCCGACCACCCTGCCAGATGCGGCCGCCTGTTGGTGGCACTGGACAAGGAGGGGCACACTGCAGCAGACAAGGCAGCCCTCAAAGGCCACTTGGGCGTGCTCAAGCACCTTGCCCCACGGAGCAGCAGCAGCAGCAGCCGCACCCTGCTCCACAGTGCAGCGTCGGGCGGCGACCTAAGGAGCGTCAGGTGGCTAGTAGAGGAGGCAGCAGCCGACGTGGGGGCATGCCGAGCCACAGATGGCTGCACTGCCCTGCACCTGGCAAGCACGCTGGCAGTGGCCGAGTATCTGGTAGGAGCTGGCGCTGCCATCACGGCCGTGAGCAGCGAGGCGACTGGCTGCCAGACAGCCCTAGAGACCATGTGCCAAGCACAGGCAAAGGCGGCGAGCAACGAGGGCCTGCGCCGCTTCCTGGCACAGCAGCTTGCGCTGGCCGACCCTAGCCTAGCGGCATCGGTGTTTGTGCGCCTGCCGGCCGAGGCCATGCATGATGCCATTGCAGCCGTGGCTTGTGGGCGGCAGCAGGATGCGAGGCAGCATGAGGCCTACAAGGCCAGCGAGCTCGAGCGCGTGCGCGCTGCTCAGGACTTGTACGTGCAGGCAGCGTGTGCGCTGAAACGCGCGCGCGTGGGCGGTGCGCTGAAACGCGCGCGAGTGGGCGGTGCCAGTAGTTTCTGATGTAACCGGCTGAATATTGTCCTAGCGTGTCGGCCTCTTCCTGGGCAGCAGCCTGTCAGCCGATTTCCCCGCCCGCCCACCCTGGGTTGTGGGTTGTTGGGTTGACGATTTTGGTCTAGCGGTGTAACTTGTCCATTCTAATGCCAAGGCGACACTACATAACATATATATAATCGCTCGCTGCTGCTAATGGTCACCTGGGGCGCGCCGCAAGTGCGCATGCTCGACGCCCTGAGCACTGCAGAGCGCTCAGCGCATGCGCGGCGCCTGTTTGACACGCTGCACCATGTGCTGGCCATGCCCTTGAGCCAGGTCGTCAGCGACGCTGCTGCTGCCAATCATGACAACAGTGCGGCAGCGACCGAAGGTGGTGCCGTGCTGCTGCTGCGGCGGCTCGTCAATGCCATGAGGGCCACGCGCTTTGGCAGGCGCGTGATGCCCAAGGCACAGCAGTTCAGCTTCTTGAATGACACGCTCCTGCCCTTTGTTGCGGAGCATGGCAGCAAGCCAGTGCATGTGGTGTTGGCTAAGCTGCATGAGGGTGGTGGCCGCCGTGGCATCCTCACGACCACCAACCTGGCGGCCGCCATCCTCTGCCTTGCCTACGGCACGCTGAACTACCTGTGCTGGGCATGCCGGGGCCTGAGCAGGGCCCAGCTGGTGGCCTGCCCTGAGTGCCGTGCATGCAGGGACCTGCCGCGCTTCCTGGGCAGCACGGGCGTCATCACAGCCGATGCAGCTGCCACGTATGCTAGGGTCACGGCACTCATGGCTCAGGGCCACCCTTATGGCCGCACTCGCAAGGAGGCCGCGCACATGGCATGGTTCCATGCCGTGCTCTTTGTGGCCTTTGGCTGCCGGCTGCCCAGCTGAATTAATTAAATGTGAGAGAGAGAGAGGAGCACATGCGCATCGTCGGCCTCCAAGACTTTGCCATGGCAGCGCAGGCCTGGCTGGACGAGAGCACGTCTGTGTCGTGGCTGCGCGCCTTTGAGCGCCTTGCGGCCGAGGGCGGCCACGAGGCGCATGCCGTGCTGCGCGAGCACACGCATGACTACTATGCCATGGAGCAGCCGACCCGTGGCGTCGGCTACGTGTTTACAAAGGCACACGGCAAAAGGCTTGCCGAGGCCGTGTGCCGGCTCCGGCCAGATGTGGTCATGTACAACTGCTGCTACTATGCGCGCCTGCCAGAGCTGATGGCGGTTGTGAGGCAGCAGCTGCCTAGCGCAGTGCAGGTCGTCCGCACGCACCATGAGGTGAGGAGGGTGCTGCCGAGGCCTCTGCTTGCGGCCGTGCTTGCCAATGCAGACCATGTGATCGTGTCGACCGACGCAGACTGGGAGTATGTGGTCGGCAGCGGAGGGCTGCCCAGCAGCCACAGCGTCATTCCGTTTGGCGTGGACGTGCCCTACTACTGCTGCCAGGCGCATGCAGCTCAGCAAGCAGGTGGCCTCGACTTTGCGGCCTCGTGTAGTGGCAACCCAGTCAAGAACCTGCCCCTGCTGAAGGCGGTGTTTGCAGAGCTGGCAGGCAGGGGCTACTCGACCTGCAACATCTTGGGCCAGCCCAAGGCACAGTATGCGCGCCTGCTGCAGAGTGCCAGGGTCTACTTTAGCACGAGCACGAGCGAGGCATCGGGCTCGCGCAGCCTGCTAGAGGCATATGCATGCGGCGCATACCCAGTTGTGGCTGCCGAGTGTGTGAGTGCGTGCGAGGTGGTGGGCAAGCTGGGGAGAGGCCAAGTTGTGGACACGGCGTCGGCTTCGGCAGCTGCCATAGCCGACAGGCTGGAGGCAGTGCTTGCTTCGCTGCCGCCCGCCAGAAGCAGCCCAGCAGCCCAGCAGCTCACTGACTACGGCGAAGAGCAGGAGGTGCGTGCCCTTGTGAGCGCAATCCAGGGGCAGGCTGCAAGGGCGTGTTAAGACCAGCCCAACAACGCCCTTGTGTGTCGTGTGTAAGCATTTGATTGGGTGCGCATTCCCAACCCTCAAGCAGCACAAGCTCAGCTCAGAGCGGTGCCCCCTGACATGACCCAGGGCACTCTGGTGCTGTTTGGGGAACTGTGCTTGTATTGGGCGGCGCGCTTGTATGCGGCAGCCTCCTGAAGTCAAACAGCCCGAGCCAGCGGAGAAGCAGCGGGTGAAACGCCAGGTGTCACTCACTAACATGTCGCCAAGCCCCCTGCATGGGGCAACTCCTCCACAAGTGTGCAGCATTCGACTCCATATAACTTAGCAAACAGTAGTAACCATGCTACCCACAAGCACGTGTACACATTCACAACTGGCCAACGCCCTGAACTGCTGGGGGAGGGGCAGGGTGCAAGTGTAACACGAGTTAATGCCAGCCCAACGTCGCCCTTACTTGTTACTATTACTACTACTACTACTACGAGTACTTGCAGTCTCACCACCTAGCTAGCTAGCTAGCTACCTGCTGGGTTGCGTCGCGTTGCTGCTAGGGCCGCTTGCGCTCGTTGTCGTTGGCTCGTTTGCCCCCATGGAAGCAGCAGTGATGCCTGGCGAAGCCCTTGAGGTGGTGCTTGCTGGTTGCATGGCAGCAGCAGCAGCAGCAGGTGGTGGTGACGATGGCATCAGGCCCATCGCTCAGCTGCAGACAGCATGCAGGGGGCTGAGGGACAGCCTTGGCCTGGCCTGTCAGCAGCATGCAGGTGCAGTGTTGCAGGCTGCAGTGCATGTGCGGCTGTACGACTTTCTGTCTGCTAGCAGCCGGGCCATGGCCAGGTGGGCAGCCAACATGACCACCACCACCACCACAACAGCGGCCGCGGATGCCATGCGCGCAGCCGTGCGTTTATCGCTAGACGAGTCAGCGTGCAAGCAGCTCCGCTACCAGGCGCTGCTGAGGGCCTGCCCTCCCACGGCAGCGCAGCTGCCCGAGCTGCTCACACGTGCTGCTGCGGACGAGGACGACTGTGTGCACGTGCTGCTGGAGCATGCGGAGGCCGTGCAAGAGCTGAGCACGGCAGCAGTCATGCAGCTGCTGCGCCTGGCAATGCAGAGTCGCCGTGGCCCCAGCTCTGGCATCAGGGAGCTGCTAGACAAGGCGAAGCATGCCGTGGCTGGCATGGATGGCGCGGCTGCCCTGGCCCTGTACGAGGAGGCGCTTGGCAGCAGCCGCCATGGCTTCATGCCACTAGTCAAGTGCCTGGAGCGCCTGCCAGCCAACGCGCGGCTCAGCACAGAGCAAGTCGTGTACCTGATGCAGGCTGCGCTGCAGCGGCAGCATGCGGCGTGCTGCATGCTGCCAGTGCCGCCCGGCTGGGAGGGCGGGGCGCTACAGAAGCTGGCATGGCAGCTGCCAGCTGCAGACCAGATCAGCGTCGAGCAGCTGGCACACCTGGTCAAGGTAGCGCTGCAGCAGCCGCCGCTGTACAGTGCCTCTCACAAGATGGAGATTCCCATCGTCAGATGCCTGCTCCAGCTCCCTGAAGCGCAGCACATCAGCACGCGGCAGGCAGTCGAGCTAGCGCACATGGCACTGCAGCTGCAGCCAGCAGACACAGGCATGGCGAAAGTGGTCAAGGCGCTGCTTGCGCTGCCGGCAGCAGCAGAAGCAGCAGGCATGCACAGTGACGATGCACAGAGGCTGGCGCTGCTGGAGACGGCACGGCGGCACTGCCAGGGCCTGTGCATGGTCGAGGTCGAGATAGCACTGCTGCATGCAGCACCCTAGCCATTGTTAGCTGGTTGGTGAGCCTGCCCTCCGGCACCTGGTGCCCTGTAATTTATAGATTGTTTATAGTGATTTACAAGGGATCGGCACGTGTAAAGACCCATGCAGCTGCTGCTTGCTCTTTGCGCCAGACTGCCATCATCCCATGCTGGGACATGTTGATCTGACCTGTAACTCATTGTATTTACGTGTAAAGACCCATGCAGCTGCTGCTTGCTCTTTGCGCCAGACTGCCATCATCCCATGCTGGGACATGTTGATCTGACCTGTAACTTGTTGTATCTACGTGTAAAGACCCATGCAGCTGCTGCTTGCTCTTTGCGCCAGACTGCCATCATCCCATGCTGGGACATGTTGATCTGACCTGTAACTCGTTGTATTTACGAGGGAAGACCCATGCAGCTGCTGCTTGCTCTTTGCGCCAGAGTGTGGCGGTCTGGTTGTAAACTCTCTTGTCAGCAAGCAGCCTCTGGGGGCGCTGCGTCGTCGGTCGCGGCAGTAATTCGCGGCGCATGTCCCGACTGGCAATTACCAATATGAGCACTCATGGTACACGCTGCCTCACCCAGCGCACCATGGTGCATGCACCCCCTTTAGCTTTTTTGAAAGAACGATCGGGTCAGATGCTGCAGTACTCTGCCAGAGCGAACCGCGCGCGCAGCTTGCCTCCAATGTCTGCCAGCTGCGCGCGGCTGGGCTTGTAGCCCAGCAGCCATTCCACGGCAAGCTGGCAGCTGCTCAGCTCATGCTCGGCTGCTGCTGCGGCTGCCAGGCACAGGCATTGCCCAAGCACAGCCATCCATGCGCCGTACCCGGCCCTGCCGTTGCTGCTGCTGCCGCCGCCGGTGAAGGTGACGGTTCTTCTTGGGACCTCCTCCTCCTTCTCGTGCTGAAGCGGCGCCCAGCTCAGGGTTGCTGCACTGGTGCCGTCCCTGGCCCAGCTGAGCGCGATGGCCCTTGTCGCCAAGATGCCGCTCGTCCCGCCGGCTGGAGGCCAGCTGCTGCTGCTGCTGCTGCTGGATGCATGCACGATGCCAGCTGCGCAGCAGGCAAGCGCGCCACCCTCACTGATGCGGATGGCTGACGGCAGCCACGCCGTGCCGCACATCTTCAGCAGCGTCAGCAGCAGCGTGGCCTGCGAGACTACGCTCGGCCCACTCGCGTGCTTCAGCTGCTGCTGTGGCAGCAGGGCTGCCAGGGCACGGCTGACGCTGGTGGCATCTGCAGCCGGGCGGTTGGTGGCGTCGATGCCACGCAGCTCCCACAGCCAGTGCAGGCTCGCCTGGAAGCCGGCACTGCACAGCCCTGGGTCGCGGCTGTATACAGTCTTGAACGTGGCCGGCGTGCCTGCAGGCCACGATGCGTGGGTGAGCAGTGGGCCGCAATAACGATATCAACCAGCAAGCAGCAGGGGGCCTACGACTCACATGTCAGCAGCGAGTAGCCCACGCTCCTGGCCAGGCTGATGCGCGCCCTCTGGCAGTCCATGCTGCTGGCAGCCACCAGGCAGCGCGCCACGGGAGGCGCGACGTGCAGCCATATGAGTGGCTGCTGCAGCCGACTGAGCAGCGGCATGTGCTCGCCTGGCACGTGGCGCAGCACTGCGTCGAGCGCGTTCTGTGCCTTGACCACCAGCCGCAGGTTGCGCTGCCCTGCCACCAGCTGCATGGCCATCAGCAGCTGCAGCACATCAGATAGCACCTGCGTCGAGGCTGTGCGCCATGGCGCGCTGCCCATGCTCAGCACAACAACCTCGGCGCAGGCCTGCAGCTGGTCCACGCAGCAGCGGCTGCTGCTGCTGCTGCTTGCTGCTGGCGCCGCAGCCGGCTGCGGCAGGCTCTTGGCAGCTAGCCAGCTGCGCACCCACTTGTCCACGGCAGGCGGCAGCTGGCCTCCTCCTCCTTTTTGAGCCGCCGCTGCATGGTACAGGGCCTCGACTGCAGGGCATGCCAGCTGCAGCAACATGCCAGGGCTGGCATGTGCCAATGCAATGACGGCCATGTCCAGCGCGTCGCCCAGCGCGTCGCCATCAGCAGCAGCAAGAGGAGGGTCGACAAACAGCATGGCCGGCGTGGTGCAGGCCTGCCAGAGCGTGCGCAGCCATTGCAGCAGCAAGGCCTCATACCCTGGCATGCCAGGAGGCAGCCAGGCTGGCCCGCTGCAGATGATGCCAGCAGCGTAGCCCATCACACTACATGCTGCTGCATGCTGCTGCAGCTCGCTGGCCGGCTGCTCCGGCGCCTGCAGCCCAGACATCAGGTTCAGGAGCTCGGGCAGGCAAGCCAGGAGGCTGCCATCCATCCTGCCACACTTGACCACGTCCTGCAGAATGATGAGCAGCAGCCGCAGCAGCAGCTGAAGCAGCGTTGGCAGCGTGTCGCGCCTGTCGACCAAGTAGGACAGTAGGGCTGGGAGGCTGCGAGCCAGGCCAGCAGCCTGTGCCAGCTCCTCGGCGTTGCCGTCGTCGGCATCCAGGTGCTGCAGTATGGAGACCAGGAGTAGCAGGAGGTCGGCCTCACTGCCAGCAGGGTCCAGGTCCCTGACGCGCTGCATCTCTGCCACCACGCTCAGCAGCCTTGGCAGCTGTGCATGGCATGCTGGAGCCTGGGCCTCGGCGTCGAGGAGCTGCTGCAGCGTGAAGGCTGCAGCCCTCCTGCAGCAGCAGCAGCAGCAGCAGCAAGCAGAGGGGCATTCTGGCGCTGCTGTGTTGGCAACTAGAGAGTGCCCCCCTAACCCTGCTGCAGCCGCCTGGGCCTCACCTGGCACCTCCCTGCTCCTCAGTGCTGGCAATGGCATCGTTGTACAGCCACTCTCCATCTTGAGCCTTCCGCAGCTGCTGGCTGCAAAGCCTGTGATGGAGCAGCAAAAGCGCGGTTGAGCAGCAGCTTTGGGCAGCCGTCGTGCCACGTCGTCGTGCCATGTGGTTGGCTCACGTTAGGCCGGCGGTGGCAATCATGGGCATGCTGCCAAAGTCGTCGTCCAGTGATTTCCCGCCCTTCCCACTTCTGGGCAGCAGGCGGGCGTCCGCTAACTCACTAGCAGACGCACTTGGGCAAAGCTTTGGGCGAGAGAGAGAGACTGGCTTGCTTTGTGGGCGTCATCAGGCTGTGGTCAAAGTTGTCACTTGTGAACTTGAAGTGCCAACAAGGACCAGTGTGTGAGCTCTCTTTTTCCCAAACGACAAACATGTATCTGTTTCTCAACCCACTGCCCATTACTACTACTAGTAGCACCTTCGGGAGCCAGCGAGCGAGCGAGCCCAGCTAGCAGCTCACTTGTGAGTGTGTGAGTGCGCCGTTGTGGCTCCGCTGAGGGCCCCTTCTGGCGCGTGCGTGTGGTCCTAGCGCGTGAACGCATGGTGGTTTGGGCATTCCGGCAGCGTCTCGGCCAGGGAAAACGGGCCCTTGAAGTGACAGTAACAACAACAGGCCCCAGGCGTGAGCAAGCCAGGGCCGCTAGCTTCTTCTTTGTGGATTTCTTTGGCTGCTGCTTGCTGCCCGTTTGCAAACCACAAACGCACGAAGCAACCACACGCAATGGCCTCTCACGCTCAAGTGCTGCCCCCCTCCAAGCGTGCCAAGGGCAGCGGGTGCAGCGTGAGCAAGGCATTGAAGCTAAACAAGGCCTCCGAAACGGCCGCGGCTCGCTGTTCGGTGACGTTGGCGTGCCTGGCGACAGGAGGCAGTAGCAGCAGCAGCATGCTCCAGGCGTCCCTGTGCCAGGTGGCCCCCCAGTTCATTGAGAGCAAGCAGCAGTTCCAGTGCGGCGCGTGAGTCAACAACACACTCTACCATGCAGTCCGCACATGCGTGCAGCATGTGTTGACTGCTGCTGCTGCTGCTGCACGCAGGTGCCAGGCCTTCCTAGCGCGCCAGCACCTGCAGTTCCACCAGTGCAATGCCGTGCACCTGTGGCCAGGCGCGCAGATGGTTGCCGAGGGGCTGTGCATGGGGGGGCGCTGTGTGCTGTGCCATGCAAGGGTCGGTGGCGGCCAGCGGCTGCACAAGTGCCACAGCAGCCTGCTGCACACTGTGCTGCTGGACTTTTCGGCCGTGTATGCCGAGGCGCCGCTGCCCAGAGCCGTCACGCAGCAGCTCAGGACGTGGCATGGTAAGAGAGCTGGTGGTGGTGTGCCTCAGTGACAGTAGATGGCAAAGTTAACACCCCCAACAAACAGCTGTGTGGCTGCCCCGTCGCAAACAGGTGCCGTGGCGAGCGCGTTCCACCATCCTGTCAGCGGCGACTTGCAGCACTTCCATGGCATCGTGACGCACAGTAGCCTAGGCGCTGACATCGGCATGGGCCTGTTCACTGTGCGCGAGCTACACTCGGCAGGTACTCAGCAGCAGCAGCAGCGTGTGTGTGTGTGTGTGTGTGGTCTAGTGCAGCAGCTGTGCTACTACCAGCTGATAGCTGTGTGTGGTCTGGCGCAGGGGTTGTGCTGCCCTACACCGGCGTACCCTTGACCGGCAGCGGCGGCGGCGGCGGCGGCGCGGCCCAGCAGCAGCACCTGAGCTCCATGGCGACCGAGTGGCGCGGCAGTGTGTACAGCGTGGATGCAGGCCCTTCTGGCGGCGCTGCCTACTTTGTCAACCAGGCCCATGGCAAGCAGTGCAACCTTGAGAGCGTGGCCTATGGCGGCAGCCCCCGGCCTATGACCTGGCTGCAGCAGCTGTCGCCTGCCCGCAAAGCCATCCCTGCAGGCGCCGAGCTGTTCTACGACTACCTCTGCGTGCGCCAGCCAGGCGACGATGATGACGACTGGCCTTGCCGCTGCACTGGCCTTGGCGCTGCTGCTCCGCACATGTTTTGCCGCGATGCCGCGCATGGAGGCGTGGTGTTCACGAAGCAGCGGCGCAGTGCCCGCACGCGCCCATCATCATAGTGGCGGGCTCACTGTGCCGTGCCCGAGTAGCAGCAGCAGCTGTTGGGGGCTATGCACATGCACCGACTCCTTGTGAATTAGGCATGCCATGTTGGCTCCAGGTCCCAGCATGCAATGACGATGGTGGCGCACGCCCTACAAGCTAGCCGATCCCTCTGTGAATTACGATATATGTCGACGCAAGCTCGTGCGTTGTGCTGCGCCGCAACCAGCTCGGCACGAGTAATGATGTTGGTGACTCCTCCTCGTCATCGTGGCCCTTGTCCCTGTTGGTGACTCATCCTCATCATCGTGCTCCCTGATGATGCTATCCCTTACTCCTCGGCGTCCTTGCTCTGTGGGTCCATGGAGGGGGCTGGTGCTGCGGCTGAGCCGGTGAAGGGTTTGTGGGTCCATGGAGGGGGCTGGTGCTGAGCTGGGGGCTGAGCCGGTTAAAGGGTTTGTGGGTCCATGGAAAGGGCTGGGGCTGGGGCTGAGCTGCGGCTGAGCCTGCAGCTGGGTTTGGGATGTCAGCAGCAACTGGCTGAGCCTTTTTGATGAGTCGTCGTCGTCGTCGGTGGCAAGGAGGACCTGCAAAGGCGGGCAGGGGCCAGCAGTTGGTCCAGGTTGTGCACACACACACTATTACAGGTATGTCAACAGCATTTGTTGGCATTCTTGCTTTGTTGGGGTATTGTCAGCAACAGCATTTGTTGGCATTCAGATTGGCAGCTGTGGCACATCCCACACATTGTCAGGCCTGCTACATGTACATCATCGGGACTGACGCGGCAGGTGGCTCTGTGTGACGATGTAGTGTGGCAGCAGCCTCTGCATGACGCTTGCAGCCACGTATGCTGCCCCCAGCGACACATTCACTGACACCAGGCACGTGTCTGCGCTGTGCCAGTTGTAAATGTCGAGGGCAGGAGACAGCCAAAGCCTGCGGGCAGAGCTTTCGATGGCCTGCATGCCATGCTCATTAGCGTTGGCCAGCCTAGGCGGCTCACGGCGGCGGCAAGGAGGACTGCCAGCAGCCGAATCAAAGCAGAAGGCCGCAAACTCAGGCCCGCCTCGCTCTGAGCAGCTGCGTGAGTGCATCAAACGCGACATACACAATCACTGCCAGCAGCACAAAGCTCACACAGTCCTCGGTCTCAAACCAGGAGGCAGCAGCCAGGCCATGCTGCTGGCGCTTGAGTGCTGGTACAGGCACGGGCACGCCCTGTACGCAGTGCCACGTACAAGTGTGGGGTTTTAAAAGATGTGTGCATAGCAATCCATGTCCACCAGCAACAGCAACAGCAACAGACTCAGGCAAGCGCTCCAAGTCGTGGCGCGCCACGAATTGGACACCCCCAATGCGGTCAGGCTGATAAGCCGCGACCTTGGCCGCAACATGGGCAGCATGCTGACAGCTGGCCGCAACGAGCGGCCGAAACGAGCAGTGGCGACCCTGTTGCATGACACCTGGCTCAGGAGGATGCGCGGGTTTGCCGAGGCCACATGCATCGTGGGCGCAACAACTGTGAAGATAGCTGCCGACGGCAGCATGACACGGTCAAGCCCGGGTGCGGAAGAAGCAGGAGTTGTGTCCGTAGATGCATCTGGGCTGGTTCGCTGGGCATGGCCGACTCAGTTCTTGCTCGGTGCCAGAAACGCGGTGTGGCAGGTCCGGCCGTATGACCATCGCAATGATGCCGTCATACGCTTTAACGTGGAATTCCATGGGGCTACTGTGCCAAGCACACATGATGTGCTCTGGGTCCACAACGCGTACCAGCAGCGGCTGCTGAACCAGGCAGAGTTTACGTGCACCAGACGCCTCATACGTACCTCGTGCAAGATTACCATGCAACCCTTGGAGCACATGCACGGGCGCAAGAGCTGCGACGAGGTTCATGAGGATGTGCGTGGGCTGCTGGGGCAGTGGCTGGCGCAGCGGGTGTACTATTGCTATCCTGGTGTACTACCAGAGGCCAACAGCGCGATCCTAGTGCTGGAGAATGTGCCCCTCTCGCAGCAAATCGCCCGAGCAAGCTCAAATGCAGCTAAGCGCCTGGTGGACAACGGCTTTGCAGTTACTATGCAGTTGTACGATAAGCTCCGCTGACAGGCCGTCAAACCGTTCCTTTAGCACAATGGAATGGCCTGCATCTCCTTTCTTGTTGTTGGCGCGGCTTGCCATGCTGCGTAACGCTGCCGGCCAACCTCATTGTGAATCATTGGTGAGGCTGCAGTTGCTTCGATTGGCGCTGGCGTTGTCGCCATTTGTGCACGCGCAGCTTGTTTGACTCACGGTTTTGCTCCAGCTTCGCTGTCTCCGACCTAATGCGCTGCCAAACTCGCTTATGCCTACCATCCATTGTGGCAAGTTTCCTTGTGAGCCACATTCGAAGTGTGTAGCTTGCAGGCAGCTGGCTCACTAGCGGCAGGCTAATGCCATTCTGTGCAGCTAGATATTCCACTGTAGGCAATCTAGAGGTACGTGGCTTGCTTGCGTTCGGGGTGGCAGATGCTGGTAACATATGCGCCTGATCGCTGTGCCCATACATTTTATTCTCGGCGAATTTTCAGCGCGCGTGCATTCACAAGCTGCAAGCCAAGTGGTGTGCTACATATTGCGCCATAGCAGCTGTCGGGCTATCGCAGTGAAGCCAGGCTATGAATTCTTGAATTTTTGCTGCCAGATGCAAAAATGCAAGGATCCTGCCAGGTTATTTGAGCAAAGTGCTTTTAAGTTGAGCTTTGCATTCTTGAATTTTTGAATTTTAGGAAATGAGATGCTGTATATAGGGAAGGAGAGTGTTTTTGTAGCGCTTGCATCGTTGGCATGTTGCGGGCGGCATAAATGGCCCAGCCTGTAATGCAAAAATGTAAAGGTGATACCCATGATGGCAGGGCAGGGCAGGGCAGGGCAGGGCAGGGCAGGGCGGGGCAGGGCGGGGCAGGGCGGGGCAGGGCAGCAGGCAGAGGAGTCGGTTGGTCGGTGGCACTGGCGGGTGTGGGTGCGATTTGCTGCAGCTGCTGCCACTAGTTCCCTCTGCACCAGCTGAGCGGCAGCAACACGCAGCCTGTCAGTGCGATAGGCCACCATCCCCTATTGCGCAGTGTGGCCAGGTTTTGAATTCTTGAATTTTTGCTGCCAGATGCAAAAATGCAAGGATCCTGCCAGGTTATTTGAGCAAAGTGCTTTTAAGTTGAGCTTTGCATTTTTGAATTTTTGAATTTTAGGAAATGAGATGCTGTATATAGGGAAGGAGAGTGTTTTTGTAGCGCGTGCATCGTTGGCATGTTGCGGGCGGCATAAATGGCCCAGCCTGTAATGCAAAAATGTAAAGGTGGCCCTCTCTCGGTGCAGTGATGCTCTGCAGTGATGCTGCTGCAGCAGTCGTAGCACTGGCACCACCACATGGCGATGCATTGTTTGGGAATCTGGGTAGTTCCAGGCCGGAGGGCAGCTTGTGCGGCAACACACCACCAGTCTCCTCGACAACTGCCACACTCCATCATTGCTTTTGCGGGATGCACAACCTTGACCCCCTGTTAACCCCAGGCACTCTCAATTGTCGTGATTCTCAGGCGGCTACGTAGCCGGCGCCGTACACGGGCACAGTCCGTGATGCTGTGGGAACTGTATTTTACACGGCGACCAGGGGCGAGGGCATGCTGGTTGTTTACCTTGATAAGAACCCAAGGACGCCAACGTCCACGGGCTTACCCTTTTTGAGCCAGCAGTTGCCATCGTCGGCGAAGTTGGCCCAGTGTGCGCCTCGTGCCTGGATTTCGGCCGTGCATTGCGCCGCAGTCTGCTTGGTGAGTGGCATGCCAGGCATGTCAAAGTATGGGATGTCGTGTTGAGCATGTGCAAAGCCTGCTGGTTGTGCTGGCGTAGTAAACTGCGTCGACACGCGTGCATTTGGTTTTCCCCGCTTCAGCCAACAGTTGTTGTTTGAAGTGTTGTGCACAAAGAACTGGCAGGCCTGGTTGCGCTCACACTCATTTGCGCAGGCCTCTGCCGTCGACACATTCTTTATGGGCATGCCTGCTATGTCAAACCCGTCGACATCAAAGCCCTTGTGCAGCACATACTTCTCGAGCGGAGGCGGAGGCGGAGGCGGAGGCGGAGGCGCTGCTGCTGCTGCTACTACTACTGCTATTTGCTCCTCAACTGGCGGCTGTGCCGGCAGCAGCTCCTGGAAGGATGGCTCTTCTTCTTGTTGTGCCGCAGCGGGCCGCCTAGTGGCCAGCCAGATGACGACGACGACCAAGACAACACAGAACAGCCCGGCAGTAGCGTACAGGTACCATGCCATCGCTTTGGTTGCCATGGTGCAGGATATTGTTTGCGGCAGTCTTGCGTGATAGCAGCGCTCAGTTATGCGGGAGCGCAGCGCTGGCGGGACGAGGTCCTCGGGCCGTGCATGCTGCCGGTGGCGGTCATTGAGCAGGAGGTGGGACAGGTACGGCGCGTTGCCAGGCTGGTACTGAGGCAAGTCCAGGAGGTTGGTTGTGTCACCTAGGGTGCCATTGGCCCTGCGCTGCTGCAGCTGCGCAAGGCGCGTGGTATGCACGTGAGCACGCTGTGCCTGGCTCAAGCGTCGCCATGTGTTTGCACGGCGCCTGCTTGGCGTGCGCATGTCAAAGTCGTGCTCGACTGCATCATAGAAGACGCCGTTCCTCAGCTGCGTGAAAGAGCGTTTCGAGAGCGAGTCGTACACCTGTGGCAGGCTCTTCCAGCTCCGACAATTGCCGTTGGCGTCGCACTTTTCGACCGACACCCGCGCAAAGTCAAAGGTCTTGGGGTTGAAGCGCCGTGCCATGCATATGGTTGTCGCGAGCAGGATGTGGAAGAGCTCGTCCGACTCGGCCAAGACGCGTTGCTTGTCGGTCGTGATCGTGATACACTCCAGCTTGTGCTCATATCCCACGAGGTAGTCGCCAAGAGGTATGCCTTTGACCTTGTGGTGCAGTGCGACGTCGGTCGCGCCCCCTGAGCTGTGCGTCTCCATCCACAAGCTGAACTCTTCGCCAGCGATCTGGAAATTGATGACGACAGAGTTTTGACCGCTCCGGTATGCTTTGCCAAAGATGGCATCTGGCGAGGCCGCCTCAAGGCCTGGGCGGATCTCCCGAACTAGCTCAGCGACGTGCTTGCTGCTCATGGCCATCTTGAGGACCGTGGCGTCGTCAGCATATCGCATGACATGCGGGAGCGTGGCGTAGTCTACCTCGGCGGCGCTGCTGCCCATATGTAGTAAGCACCTGGCAGGAAAAAAACACTGGGGTTATTATGACTCCCGGCACTGCTTGTCCCACGCTCGCCGACATCCAGCACGCAGTGAGCAGGGCGTGGGACAACGTTGTGCATCGCGACCGAGCCGGCCGATTGCGGGCCGCCCAGCGCTGCCCTCAGCAGCCTTGATGAACTGCTTGGGCGTCGTGGGCACGCTCGGCCGATTACCAGGCCCTATGTAGCGCGCTCTGGGGCATGCACTGAGGCAGGGCGTGAGCCTGGTGCTCAGGCTCGCCAACAACAACAAGCACCACTGGCACTCAGCTCGGTGTTGGACGAACAACGACCTCTGCACCACCAGCTCGACAACAAGCTTTGCACATATTCGGCAACGACCTCTGCACTTATCAGCCCGACAACAAGCTTTGCACATATTCGACAACGACCTGCACTCACTGGCCGACAACAAGCTCTGCACATATTCGACAACGACCTGCACTCACTGGCCGACAACAAGCTTTGCACATATTCGACAACGACCTCTGCACTCAGCTCGACACGACCTCTGCCCTCAGCCGGCAGCCGACAACGACCCGCACTTGTTGTTAAGCTCTGCACCAGCTCGGCACAACCTCTGCACCTGCTGCCGACGACCTGCACATCCTCTACACCAGCCCGACAACAACCTGCACGAGCTCGGCAACAAGCTGCACCAGCTCGACAACAAGCTCCGCACTCACTGGCCGACAACAAGCTCGGCACTCAGCCGACAAACGACCCCGACAACAAGCTCTGCACTTGCTGCAAACGACCTGCACTCACTGGCCAACAACAAGCTCTGCACTTATCCGACAAACGGCCGGCACCAGCCCGACAACAAGCTCTGCACTTATCCGACGAACGGCCGGCACCAGCCCGACAACAAGCTCTGCACTCAGCCGACAACAACCCGCACATCCTCTGCACATAGTCGACAACGACCTGCACCAGCTCGACGCAACCTCTGCACTCAGCCGACAACAACCTGCACTCAGCCGACGACCTGCACAAGCTCGGCACAACCTCTGCACTCAGCCGACGACCTGCACAAGCTCGGCACAACAACCTCTGCACTCAGCCGACAACAACCTGCACCAGCTCGACAACAACCTCTGCACTTCGTTGGCAACAAGCTCTGCACTCGCCGCAAACAACCTGCACTCAGCCGACAACAACCTGCACTAGCTCGACAACAACCTCTGCACTTATCCGACAAACGACCTGCACCAGCCCGACAACAAGCTCGGCACTCAGCCGACAACAAGCTCTGCACTTATCCGACAAACGACCTGCACTCACTGGCCAACAACAACCTCTGCACTTATCCGACAAACGACCTGCACTCACTGGCCAACAACAACCTCTGCACTTATCCGACAAACGACCGGCACCAACTCGACAACAACCTGCACCAGCTCGACAACAAGCTCCGCACTCAGCCGACAACAACCTGCACCAGCTCGGCACAACCTCTGCACTCAGCCGACAACAACCTGCACCAGCTCGGCACAACCTCTGCACTCAGCCGACAACAACCTGCACCAGCTCGACAACAACTTTTACACTCGCTGCAAACAACCGGCACCAGCTCGGCAACAACTTCTACACTCAGCCGACAACGACCTGCACTTCGTCGGCAACAAGCTCTGCACTTGCTGCCGACGACGTGCACATATTAGCTCGGCAACAAGCTCTGCACTCACTGGCCAACAACGACCTCTGCACTTATCCGACAACAAGCTCTGCACTCAGCCGACAACAACCTGCACCAGCTCGGCGGCACGACCTCTGCACTCACTAGCCGACAACAACCAGCAATTGGCACACAACAACCTCTGGCCGACAACAACCTGCACTTGGCACGCAACCAGCTCGGCACGCGTACTGATGTTGGTGACTCCTCCTCGTCATCGTGGCCCTTGTCCCTGATGTTGGTGACTCCTCCTCCTCATCGTGCCCCCCCTCCCTGACGATGCTATCCCTTACTCCTCGGCGTCCTTGCTCGCCTCGTGCCCCAGGCTCTTCAGCACGCGGAAGATGAGGTACAGCGCAGCGGTGGCCCACAGCGCGACCCACTCGTCCCTGTTCCCCTGGCCCTGCCACACGAGCACATACACCAGCCCCCACTGCAGCAGCGGGTAGCGCTCGGCAATGCTCGCAAACACCTTGGGTGGGGCGGGGAAGCAGCCCGCCGCGCCGATGACGGTGGCCAGCGGGCCAAGGATCTGAGCTTCGAACGACGACGACGACAGCATGGCGGAGGGGTAGTACAAGCCGCCACACAAAGTTTTTAGAAACACACGCCCCGCTCGCCACCAACCACCAGCTCGACAACAACCAGCAATTGGTGCTCGCCACGGCCTCTGCACCACCAGCTCGACAACAAGCTTTGCACATGTTCGGCAACGATTGTTAAAGTCTCGCAATTAGTCGGCACACTCGCTGCAAACAACCGGCACTCAGCCGACAACAAGCTCTGCACATATTCGACGACGACCTCTGCACTCAGCCGGCAGCCGACAACAAGCTCTGCACATATGCGACGACGACCTCTGCACTCACTGGCCGACGACGACCAGCCGCAAACGACCTGCACATATTCGACGACGACCTCTGCACTCAGCCGGCAGCCGACAACGACCCGCACTTGTTGTTAAGCTGGCTGCACATATTCGACGACGACCTGCACCAGCCCGACAACAAGCTCTGCACTCAGCCGGCAGCCGACAACGACCCGCACTTGTGGTTAAGCTCTGCACATATTCGACGACGACCTCTGCACTTATCCGACAAATGACCTGCACTCAGCTCGACAACAACCAGCCCGACAACAAGCTCTGCACTCAGCCGGCAAACGACCGGCACCAGCCCGACAAACGACCTCTGCACTCAGCCGGCAGCCGACAAACGACCTCTGCACTTATCCGACAAACGACCGGCACCAGCCCGACAAACGACCTCGGCACCAGCCCGACAACAACAAGCTCTGCACCAGCTCGGCACAACCTCTGCACTTCGTTGCCAACAAGCTCTGCACTTATCCGACAAACTCACTGGCCAACAACAACCTCTGCACTTATCCGACAAACGACCTGCACCAGCTCGACAACAAGCTCTGCACTTTGTCGGCAAACGACCTGCACATCCTCTGCACAAGCTCTGCACTCAGCCTCGACCTGCACAACCTCGGCACTTAGCCGACAGCCGACACAAGTACTGCGCTCGCTGCACAAGCTCTGCGCTCAACCTCTGCACTCGCGGCAAACGACCTGCACCAGCCCGACAACAAGCTCTGCACTCAGCCGACAACAACCTGCACCAGCTCGGCAACAAGCCGACAACAACCTGCACCAGCTCGACACCAGCTCGCTGCAAACGACCTGCACCAGCTCGGCGCAAGCTCGGCACTCAGCCGACAACAACCTGCACCAGCTCGACAACAAGCTCTGCACCAGCCCGACAACAACCTGCAATTGGCACACAACAACCTCTGCACTCAGCCGACAACAACCTGCACATCCTCTACACCAGCTCGCTGCAAACAACCGGCAACAACCTGCACATCCTCTACACCAGCTCGCTGCAAACAACCGGCAATTGGCACACAACAACCTCTGCACTCAGCCGACAACAACCTGCACCAGCTCGACAACAAGCTCTGCACTCAGCCGACAACAACCTGCACATCCTCTACACCAGCTCGCTGCAAACAACCGTCAATTGGCACACAACAACCTCTGCACTCAGCCGACAACAACCTGCACCAGCTCGACAACAAGCTCTGCACTCAGCCGACAACAACCTGCGCATCCTCTGCACATAGTCGACAACAATCTCTGCGCTCAGCCGACAACAACCTGCACAACCTCTGCACCTGCTGCCGACGACCTGCACATCCTCTACACCAGCCCGACAACAACCTGCAATTGGCACACAACAACCTCTGCACTCAGCCGACAACAACCTGCACCAGCTCGACAACAAGCTCCGCACTCAGCCGACAACAACCTGCACTCACTGGCCAACAACAACCTCTGCACTTATCCGACAAACGACCGGCACTCACTGGCCAACAACAACAACCTCTGCACTTATCCGACAAACGACCGGCACCAGCCCGACAACAAGCTCTGCACTCAGCCGACAACAACCCGCACAAGCTCGACAACGACCTGCACCAGCTCGACGCAACCTCTGCACTCAGCCGACAACAACCGGCACTCAGCCGACAACAATCTGCACAAGCTCGGCACAACTTCTGCACTCAGCCGACAACAATCTGCACCAGCTCGACACAACCTCTGCACTCAGCCCACAACAACCTGCACAAGCTCGACAACAACCTCTGCACTTCGTTGGCAACAAGCTCTGCACTCGCCGACAACAACCTGCACTCAGCCGACGACCTGCACAAGCTCGGCACAACCTCTGCACTCAGCCGACAACAATCTGCACCAGCTCGGCACTCAGCCGACAACAACCTGCACTCAGCCGACAACAACCTGCACCAGCTCGGCACAAGCTCTGCACTCAGCCGACAAACGACCGGCACTCACTGGCCGACAACAACCTCTGCACTTATCCGACAAACGACCCCGACAACAAGCTCGGCACTCAGCCGACAACAACCTGCACCAGCTCAGCACACCCTCTGCACACAACCAGCACATCCTCTGCACCAGCTCGACAAACGACCGGCACCAGCCCGACAACAACCTGCACTCAGCCGACAACAACCTCTGCACCAACTCGACAACAACCTCTGCACTCAGCCGACAAACGACCGGCACCAGCCCGACAACAACCTGCACTCAGCCGACAACAACCTCTGCACCAACTCGACAACAACCTCGGCACTCAGCCGACAAACGACCGGCACCAGCCCGACAACAACCTGCACTCAGCCGACAACAACCTCTGCACCAACTCGACAACAACCTCTGCACTCAGCCGACAAACGACCGGCACCAGCCCGACAACAACCTGCACTCAGCCGACAACAACCTCTGCACCAACTCGACAACAACCTCGGCACTCAGCCGACAAACGACCGGCACCAGCCCGACAACAACCTGCACTCAGCCGACAACAACCTCTGCACCAACTCGACAACAACCTCTGCACTCAGCCGACAACAACCTGCACCAGCTCGGCACTCAGCCGACAACAACCTGCACCAGCTCGACAACAAGCTCCGCACTCAGCCGACAACAACCTGCAATTGGCACACAACAACCTCTGCACCAGCTCGGCACAACAACCTCTGCACTTTGTCGGCAACAAGCTCTGCACTCGCCGACAACAACCTCTGCACTTATCCGACAAACGACCCCGACAACAACCTCTGCACTCAGCCGACAACGACCTGCACAACCTCTGCACTCAGCCGACAACAACCTGCACCAGCTCGGCACAACCTCTGCACTCAGCCGACAAACGACCGGCACTCACTGGCCGACAACAACCTCTGCACTTATCCGACAACAACCGGCGCAAGCTCTGCACTCAGCCGACAAACGACCTGCACCAGCCCGACAACAAGCTCTGCACTCAGCCGACAAACGACCCCGACAACAACCTCTGCACTTATCCGACAACAACCGGCACCAGCCCGACAACAAGCTCTGCACTCACTGGCCAACAACAACCTCTGCACTTATCCGACAAACGACCTGCACTCAGCCGACAACAACCGGCGCAACCTCTGCACTTGTCCGACAAACGACCTGCACTCACTGGCCAACAACAACCTCTGCACTTATCCGACAAACGACCGGCACCAGCCCGACAACAACCTGCAACAACCTCTGCACCAGCTCGGCACAACCTCTGCACCAGCTCGGCACAACCTCTGCACTCAGCCGACAACAACCGGCACCAGCCCGACAACAACCTGCAACAACCTCTGCACCAGCTCGGCACAACCTCTGCACCGGCTTGGCACAACCTCTGCACTCAGCCGACAGCCGACAACAACCTCTGCACTTATCCGACAAACGACCGGCACCAGCCCGACAACAACCTCTGCACTTATCCGACAAACGACCTGCACTCACTGGCCGACAACAACCTCTGCACCCACTGGCCGACAACAACCTCTGCACCAGCCCGACAACAACCTCTGCACTCGCTGCAAACAACCGGCACCAGCTCGACAACAAGCTCGGCACTCGCTGCAAACGACCTGCACTTATCCGCCAACAACCTCTGCACTTATCCGACAAACGACCTGCACTCACTGGCCGACAACAACCTGCACCCACTGGCCGACAACAACCTCTGCACCAGCCCGACAACAACCTCTGCACTCGCTGCAAACAACCGGCACCAGCTCGACAACAAGCTCGGCACCAGCCCGACAACAACCTCTGCACTCGCTGCAAACAACCGGCACCAGCTCGACAACAAGCTCAGCACTCAGCCGACAACAACCTGCACTCAGCCGCCAACAACCTCTGCACCAGCTCGACAACAAGCTCAGCACTCAGCCGACAACAACCTGCACTCAGCCGCCAACAACCTCTGCACCAGCTCGACAACAAGCTCAGCACTCAGCCGACAAACGACCTGCACTTGCTGCCGACGACCTGCACTCACTGGCCGCCAACAAGCTCCGCACTCAGCCGACAACAACCTGCACTTGCTGCCGACGACCTGCACTTATCCGACAACAAGCTCTGCACTCAGCCGACAACAAGCTCAATACATGTCAGGGAGGGCGAGGATGCTGACGACAGAGACGAGCGAGAGAGAGAGAGTGGCAGGATGCTGCCTGTTGGAGGCCTCCAATTAAAAGTGCCGCCGCCCCCCCCCATGTAATACATGGGGGGGGGCGGCGATGTCAGGGAGGGCGAGGATGCTGACGACAGAGGCGAGAGAGAGCCTCCAATGAAAAGCACTGCCGCCCCCCCCCATGTAATACATGGGGGGGGCGGCGATGTCAGGGAGGGCGAGGATGCTGACGACAGAGGCGAGAGAGAGTGTGGCAGGATGCTGCCTGTTGGAGGCCTCCAATTAAAAGTGCCGCCGCCCCCCCCCAAGGATTACTTGGGGGGGGGCGGCGATGTCAGGGAGGGCGAGGATGCTGACGACAGAGACGAGAGAGAGAGAGAGAGAGAGTGGCAGGATGCTGCCTGTTGGAGGCCTCCAATTAAAAGAGCCGCCGCCCCCCCCCCCCATGTAATACATTGGGGGGGGGCGGCGATGTCAGGGAGGGCGAGGATGCTGACGACAGAGAGAGAGAGTGGCAGGATGCTGCCTGTTGGAGGCCTCCAATTAAACGACCTGCACAACCTCTGCACTCGCTCTAAACGACCCGCACATCCTCTGCACATAGTCGACAACAAGCTCTGCACTCGCGACAACCGACCTGCACCAGCTCGACGCAACCTCTGCACTCAGCCGACAACAACCTGCAATTGGCACACAACAACCTCTGCACTCAGCCGACAACAACCTGCAATTGGCACACAACAACCTCTGCACTCAGCCGACAACAACCTGCACCAGCTAGGCGCAAGCTCTGCGCTCAGCCGACAACAACCCGCACATCCTCTGCACATAGTCGACAACAAGCTCTGCACTCGGCCGACAACAACCTGCGCACTCTCTGCACTCAGCCGACAACAAGCTCTGCACTCAGCCGACAACAACCTGCACTTGCTGGCCGACAACAACCTGCACTTGCTGCCGACGACCTGCAATTGGCACACAACAACCTCTGCACTCAGCCGACAAACGACCTGCACCAGCCCGACAACAAGCTCTGCACTCTCTGCACTCAGCCGGCAACAACCTCTGCACCAGCTCGACACATCCTCCGCACTCACTGGCCGACAGCTCGACACAAGCTCTGCACAAGCTCTGCACCAGCTCGGCACGACCTCTGCACTCAGCCGACAACATCCTGCACTCAGCCGACAACAACCTGCACTTATCCGACAAACGACCTGCACTCACTGGCCAACAACAAGCTCTGCACTTATCCGACAAACGACCGGCACCAGCCCGACAACAAGCTCTGCACTCTCCGCACTCAGCCGACAACAACCTCTGCACTTATCCGACAAACGACCTGCACTCAACCGACAACAAGCTCTGCACCAGCTCGGCACTCAGCCGACAACAACCTGCACTTGCTGCCGACGACCTGCACTTATCCGACAACAAGCTCCGCACTCAGCCGACAACAAACCCGCACCAGCGCGACAACAAGCTCCGCACTCAGCCGACAAACGACCGGCACCAGCCCGACAACAAGCTCTGCACTCTCTGCACTCAGCCGGCAACAACCTCTGCACCAGCTCGACACATCCTCCGCACTCACTGGCCGACAGCTCGACACAAGCTCTGCACTCACTGGCCGACACGACCTGCACCAGCTCGGCACGAGTAATTAAAGGCGCCGCCTCCAATTAAAAGCGCCGCCGGCCGATGTCAGGGAGGGCGAGGATGCTGACGACAGAGGCGAGAGAGAGAGAGAGAGAGTGGCAGGATGCTGCCTGTTGGAGGCCTCCAATTAAAAGTGCCGCCGCCCCCCCCCATGTAATACATGGGGGGGGGCGGCGATGTCAGGGAGGGCGAGGATGCTGACGACAGAGGCGAGAGAGAGCCTCCAATTAAAAGCACTGCCGCCCCCCCCCCATGTAATACATGGGGGGGGGCGGCGATGTCAGGGAGGGCGAGGATGCTGACGACAGAGGCGAGAGAGAGTGTGGCAGGATGCTGCCTGTTGGAGGCCTCCAATTAAAAGTGCCGCCGCCCCCCCCCATGTAATACATGGGGGGGGGCGGCGATGTCAGGGAGGGCGAGGATGCTGACGACAGAGGCGAGAGAGAGAGTGGCAGGATGCTGCCTGTTGGAGGCCTCCAATTAAAAGAGCCGCCGCCCCCCCCAAGGATTACTTGGGGGGGGGCGGCGATGTCAGGGAGGGCGAGGATGCTGACGACAGAGACGAGAGAGAGAGAGTGGCAGGATGCTGCCTGTTGGAGGCCTCCAATTAAACGACCTGCACAACCTCTGCACTCGCTGTAAACGACCCGCACATCCCTGCACCAGCTCGACAACAAGCTCTGCACTCGCGGCAAACGACCTGCACCAGCTCGGCAACAAGCTCTGCGCTCAGCCGACAACAACCTGCACCAGCTCGACAACAAGCTCGGCACTCAGCCGACAACAACCTGCACTAATCCGACAACAACCTCTGCACTTATCCGACAACAACCTGCAACAACCTCTGCACTTATCCGACAACAAGCTCGGCACTCAGCCGACAACAACCTGCGCAACCTCTGCACTTATCCGACAAACGACCGGCACTCACTGGCCGACAACAAGCTCTGCACTTATCCGACAAACGACCCCCGACAACAACCTCTGCACTTATCAGACAAACGACCGGCACCAGCCCGACGACAAGCTCCGCACTCAGCCGACAACAAGCTCTGCACTCAGCCGACAAACGACCTGCACTCAGCCGACAACAAGCTCTGCACTCAGCCGACAAAACGACCTGCACTCACTGGCCGACAACAACTTGCACCAGCTCGACAACAAGCTCTGCACTCACTGGCCGACAACAACCTGCACCAGCTCGACAACAAGCTCTGCCACTCGGCCGACAACAACCTGCACCAGCTCGACAACAAGCTCTGCACTCAGCCGACAACGACCTGCACCAGCTCGGGCACAACCTCTGCACCTGCTGCCGACGGCCTGCACTTATCCGACAACAAGCCCTGCACTCAGCCGACAACAACCTCTGCACCAACTCGACAACACCTCTGCACTCACTAGCCGACAGCTCGACACAAGCTCTGCAGGGCATCTGCACCTGCTCGGCACAAGCTCTGCACCAGCTCGGCACGGCATCTGCACTCAGCCGACAACAACCTGCACCAGCTCGACAACAAGCTCTGCACTCAGCCGACAACAACCTGCACCAGCTCGGCACAAGCTCTGCACCAGCTCGACAACAAGCTCTGCACTCAGCCGACAACAACCTGCACCAGCTCGACAAACAAGCTCTGCACTCAGCCGACAACAACCTGCACCAGCTCGACAACAAGCTCTGCACTTGCTGCAAACGACCTGCACTCGCTTGCGAACGACCAGCACTCAGCCGACAACAAGCTCCGCACTCAGCCGACAACAACCTCTGCACTCGCTGCGAACGACCAGCACTCAGCCGACAACAAGCTCCGCACTCAGCCGACAACAAGCTCCGCACTCTCTGCACTCAGCCCGGCAACAAGCTCTCTGCACCAGCTCGACACATCCTCCGCACTCACTGGCCGACAGCTCGACACAAGCTCTGCTCTCAGCCGACAACAACCTGCACTCACTGGCCGACACGACCTGCACCAGCTCGGCACGAGTAATTACAAGCGCCGCCTCCAATCAAAAGCGCCGCCGGCCGATGTCAGGGAGGGCGAGGATGCTGACGACAGAGGCGAGAGAGAGAGTGGCAGGATGCTGCCTGTTGGAGGCCTCCAATTAAAAGCACTGCCGCCCCCCCATGTATTACATGGGGGGGGCGGCGATGTCAGGAGGGCGAGGATGCTGACGACAGAGACGAGAGAGAGAGAGAGAGAGAGAGAGAGAAGAGAGAGAGAGAGAGCAGGATGCTGCCTGTTGGAGGCCTCCAATTAAACGACCTGCACAACCTCTGCACATAGTCGACAACAACCTCTGCACTCGCTGCAAACGACCCGCACATCCTCTGCACGTAGTCGACAACAAACCTCTGCACTCGCAGCAAACGACCTGCACAACCTCTGCCCCGCTGCAAACGACTTGCACCAGCTCGACGCAACCTCTGCGCTCGCTGCAAACGACCTGCACCAGCTCGACGCAACCTCTGCGCTCGCTGCAAACGACCTGCACCAGCTCGACGCAACCTCTGCGCTCGCTGCAAACGATCTGCACCAGCTCGACGCAACCTCTGCGCTCGCTGCAAACGACCTGCACCAGCTCGACGCAACATCTGCGCTCGCTGCAAACGACCTGCACCAGCTAGGCGCAACCTCTGCACTCGCTGCAAACGACCTGCACCAGCTCGACGCAACATCTGC